>JAPQNM010002228.1:7500-10000 GCA_029783475.1 Metacarcinus magister | reverse complement strand
CTCCATCCAACCCCGCAAGGAAAGCATACAGGCTAAGAGTAAGCTGGTAGTTTAGATGTTCAGTAAAGGTCAGGAATGTTGAGTGTGTTTGCAGTACGAATCGGTCACTGGGGACGGTAAAGTTACATAGGAACACATAGGAAGAACAAACAACAACAGGCCTGCTGGCCCTTACGAGGCTGTTTGTGAGTACACTATCTATTCTAGAGTGAAGGATACAGGATAGTAAGGGTGAAGGCTTCTCTCCCCAGCCATGGCTGGCAGGGAAAGGAAGGCCAACCAAGACCAGACTGTCACTACTGTCACTACCACTACTGCTACCACTACTTCCTGGCAAGCGATGTCAGGCCACTAGCGACGTCTTTTGAATCGACATTTCGTAAGTTAGGTACATCAGGATGAACATACTCAAAGTTTGCTACGTTAACGGATAGTATTTTAGTTGTGGATTGGCTTCTAAATATTTGTCAAGTCTATTTTTGAACGTAGTAATTGTTTTACTGTCGACGACATTGGCGGGCAGGGAGTTCCAAACGTTAACGATCCGATTGAAAAAGAAGTGCTTGGCTTCGTTTGATGTGAATCTTTTACCAGTAATCTTAAAAGAATGACGTCTTCTTGTTATATTTGATCGATCAAAAGTAATGTAATCTTCTGCATTGATATTATCGAATCCTTTGATTATCTTGAACATTTCAATTAAATCCCCTCGCATCCTTCGTTTTTCTAGGCTGAATAAGTTTAGTTCTTTAAGTTCATAAGGTTTATTTTTCAGCCTTGGAATCATTTTTGTTATTCTTCGTTGGACTCTTTCCAGTTTGTCAATGTCCTTTCTGTAATATGGGGACCAAAACTGTACGCAATACTCAAGATGGGGTCGTACTAGTGAATTATGCAGTTTTAATATGACTTTTTCTGATTTATTTTCGAAAGTACGCCCAATAAAACTGACCAATCTGTTAGCAGTTTTAACTACCTCTGAGCAATGTTGACTGGGTTTTAAATCGTTTGATATTGTGATTCCCAGATCTTTTTCTTTGTTTACTGTAGAAAGTGATTTACCATTCATTGAGTACTGAACGTGATCATTATTTCTTCCGATGTGTAGTACCTTACATTTTTCAACGTTAAATTTCATTTGCCATTTATTGGCCCAAGACTTTAGTCGATCTAGGTCTGATTGTAAGACTTCTCTGTCAATTGTCGTAGTTACTTTGCTGAGAATTTTCGTATCGTCAGCGAATTTCGATATTTTGCAAGTGATCCCATCATCTATGTCATTAACATATATCAAGAATAAGACAGGACCAAGCACTGAGCCTTGTGGTACGCCACTTTTTACGTTTAACCATTGAGAGGAGACACCGTTTAAGACTACTCTCTGCTTACGTTCAGAGAGCCAGTCCAGAAGCTAATTGTAAATGCTACCAGAGATACCATGAGTCATTAGTTTATTAAGCAATCGTTGATGAGGTACTTTATCAAAGGCCTTTTGAAAATCCAGATATATGACATCTACTGCTCTGCTTTCATCGTACGCGTCAAAAACATTGTGGAAGAAGTCTAATAAGTTAGTTAAACATGAACGTTTATTACGAAAACCATGCTGTGAGGGTTTTATTATATCGTTGTCTTCAAGGAATTTCACCACATTTTCACGAATGATTGTCTCCATTAATTTACATACAACTGATGTCAGACTGATTGGCCTATAATTTCCGGGTTGTGATTTGTCCCCCTTTTTGAAGATTGGTGTTACATTTGCACGTTTCCAATCTGATGGAACTTTACCATCTCTTAAGGATTTATTGAATAAGATTGTAAGCGGTTTACTGATCTGGTGCTTGACCTCTTTCAAGATTCTCGGGGAAATTTTATCTGGTCAAGGGGTTTTATTTGTTTTCATCTTATCGATTTTTTGCAAAACGTCATTTTCTACGATAAGTATATCATTTAAGAAGTTTACGGTCCCTCTAATCTCAAGTGGCTGAAACGATGAACAATCCTCTTCTGTAAATACGGATGCAAAAAAGTTATTAAGGATTGTAGCCATTTCGTTTTCGTCATTTGTGTGATTTCCATGTCCTTTAGTAAGTGGACCGATATTGCAGGTAAGTGCTTTTTTACTCTTAACAAAACTATAAAATTCTTTAGGATTAGATTTACATGATTCCGCTATATATTCTTCAAGGTTTTTCTTGCTACGCTTTATCAATCTCTTAGTATCGCGACGAATTCTGTCAAACTCTACTTTGTCATCTTGGTTTTAGTTAATATGTACTTATTGTACGCGTGTTTCTACCATTTTGGTTTGTTCTTCCTTGCTGAACGTCTGTAACGATACGGTACACATACGCTTATAACTGCATTCAGTTTTGTGGTAAAGGCCTCCCATGACTTATCAATATCTGACTCTGACAACAGTTCACTCCAGTCAGTGTCTTCTAGAATTGTTCGCATTCTGATGAAATTCGCCCTTTGGTAATTTGGTACCTTCTCC
>JAPQNM010002228.1:0-5000 GCA_029783475.1 Metacarcinus magister | reverse complement strand
AGTATAGAAAGTTATATGTGTGTTGAGGACTCGTTGCCTTGAGTGTACGTGGCATTCAAGGGACTGTGATCATTCGTACTTTTATCGTCTTGTTTCAATTGATTGTTTCCTGGAGTCTCGGTCACCTGGTACTGCTATTACCTGAGCGTCACCTGCGTCCAGGCTGTGGTTCCCTCCCACAAGTGATTAACCGCGACAGGAAACCTATTGACACTGTATTACCTGTCGGCGCTGACATGTTTACCTGAAGAATACCTGTTGGGGATGGAGAGAAGGAGGAGGGGAGAGGGTGGTCGTTGTCACCTGTTTGTGGTGACTCTGTTATACATACGAGTATATCTTCGTCTCTTTAATGTATATAATTTTTTTGCCTGCTACCTCATCTGTTATATTTTGCTCATAACACACTTTTTTCAGTTAAATTGATCTCTTTTTCCCTATGTGTGTTTGGAGGAGTGAGGAAGTAAAGGGGATACTCACGCGTTTTGATAATAGAATTTCCTTCGCTTTCCCGCCATTGAAATATATGATAACACTAAATATCTGAAGGATGGGATAAGATGAATACCAAGAGATATACGTTCTTGGTAAAGATGGAGGAGGACTTGAACAAACTTATACACCGGTAATGCTTTGCTAGACGCAAATTTCATAATCTATGGTTGGCAAAATGTCCGTTACATTATATCCCTTGATTTCATATACGTAAGTTTCTAGCTGCAATGTTACCAAAATATTATGTTGATTTACATGTATAATGTATTGTATAATTTGGAAGTTGATACAGTATTGATTCAAGCCACTTAATACACCTCATCTCAGAAAATAAAATTTCGGAGTATATCTTGCATAATTCTGATAATTTCTTCAGGTTAAAGCATCGAATTTTGTAAAAAGTAAAGTAAAAAGTGCAGAATTTTGTGACATTACTCACTGATTAGAACTCTGTAGTGCAACGCTAAAGGTCTTCCTAGGTAACAGTAGCTTAACAGGCTGATTAAATACATTTGTTATTCTTTCATACATAATTCCTGTATTCTCCAATAAACAGTCCAGCATAAGTGAAATCTTTAAATCCTTACAGTTGGTAATAGTTAGATTTGTAGTTCTTTACATATATCATATTAATCTAATCAAGCTCTTCGTAGTTACTCTCAATTACTAAATATATTGCTTTTTATAAACGCATTTTATTTAGATTTTAGTTTCACTCCACTGCAGTACGTCTTCATTCATTGCCTGTCAGCAGTAACTCAGGCATCCATCTCTTATCCATCAGCTGAAAACTCTCACTCAAACCTTCACACTCTCCCTGCATGTCCCTGTATGTGTGTGTTCGTATGTGTGTGTGTGTGTGTGTGTGTGTGTGTGTGTGTGTGTGTGTGTGTGTGTGTGTGTGTGTGTGTGTGTGTGTGTGTGTGTGTGTGTGTGTGTGTGTGTGTGTGTGTGTGTGTGTGTGTGTGTGTGTGTGTGTGTGTGTGTGTGTGTGTGTGTGCATGCGTGTGTATGAGTGTGTGTGTGTGTGTGTGTGTGTGTGTGTGTGTGTGTGTGTGTGTGTGTGTGTGTGTGTGTGTGTGTGTGTGTGTGTGTGTGTGTGCATGCGTGTGTATGAGTGTGTGTGTGTGTGTGTGTGTGTGTGTGTGTGTGTGTGTGTGTGTGTGTGTGTGTGTGTGTGTGTGTGTGTGTGTGTGTGTGTGTGCATGCGTGTGTATGAGTGTGTGTGTGTGTGTGTGTGTGTGTGTGTGTGTGTGTGTGTGTGTGTGTGTGTGTGTGTGTGTGTGTATTAGCATTTCTAAAAAGAATATTTTCTGTTTGTTTTAGTGGACATTCAAATTAGTGATGAGTTAAATATTTTTACTGAATTCATAAATGTTTGCATTCTCCTACGAGTAATTATTTCAAAGGAGGTAATAACAAACATTTATCAATTATTTTTATCGTTCGTTATGTCTCCTTGAATCATGTATTTATTAATTTTTTTTATCAAACAGTAGCAACGAGCCCGTCCCGCTGCACCAAATAAACCTTGCATATATTTTAACTTTTCGTTACACTATTACAAAATATTTTTTTTGTATTTCCTCAAAAGCAAGCCAGTTGTACGTTTTTATTTTTTTCCTTTATTTTTACGATTAACTGCCGTCGCTGTGGAGAGAGGAAAAAATACTCCTTTTTTTTCCTTCAGGATGAAAAAACACAAAATATGGAATGAAAATTTGTCACAAAAGTCAATAACGCACGACGGTAACTGTGGTGGAAAAAGAAGTATATGTGCAGCTGCTTCAACACAACACATCCTTTATGCCTGATGGAAAGGGTTTCATATGCTGAATAGCGTTGTCCCCATTCAGTCCGGGTAGGCGGCTATCAAAGGTTTCCAAGAGCAGACAGACAGGACTCGCTATATAATATACAGTACACAGTGTCACTCGTGTATTTTGTGAACCTGTAACAATATTTCTGTGCTTTTATCCAGGCTTTCTCCTTCCTCTGTGGGGTGAAGACATTCTTTTGACTGTGCTTCTTAATCTCAGCCTTGCGCTTGTGTCTACTGTGCCACCGTCCCGCACTGTGCTAGGAGTTGCCTTCTTTAGGGTAGATAGAAAATGGTCTTGCAGTTTGGGTTTATTGGCAGAGCTGTACAGCTAGGGTGTAACGATGGTGAGATGAGGATATGAAGGGAAGGTGTTGAACATCCATCCTGCCTGAAGGTCCGACTCAGAGAGAGCGAGCAGGTTGCCGCTGAGCTAAGCAGGTAAGTGCCAGGGTCAGTGGAGTTGACTACACATCTAATGTGACCATTTAATTCAATTATATTAAAACAAGTTATACTCCATGCATAAAGTCTTTAAATTATAATTAAAAGGCTTGAAGTTTTCGCCGCGAAGGAAAAGTACCACGTAATCGATCTCAGTCATGGATAAATACATCGAATTTCAATTGCCTGGATATACACGCATCTATTATGAAAGACAAGATAAACCCAGCGGCGGCGTGCTGTTAGGCGTAGAGCCAGTCTTCACTTACTTTTAGTATAAAAATAAAGTATGAATGAGAGACGCAATAATCATGCAAATAGAAAATCGGTCTCGTAAATTAATACTTTTTTTTTTGTATCCCGTACCCGTGGCGCTGGTAGGCTTAATGGAGGCCTTAAAATATGGTCGACCTCCGCCCGTTAGTAGCGCGGGTTAGATTTTTTAAGTGACGCCTTGTTTCTTGTTGAGAGGCTCACTCTGCCAGCGGAAGCTCCTCGAGCATATAGCTTTTCAGTCCCGTCGAGGATAGTGTTATGGCAGTATGTGGGTGATCTTAGGCCACTCGGTGGTATTACCAAAGAAAAGTGGCCAGCTCGTGCCGGGGCTTGAACTCGGGACTCTGAGTTGGTATGCCCGACCGCTAGCCACTAGGCCACCGCCTTGTACTCATTTGATGATAATAAGACCATTAATTTGAGACACACGATAGATTATACAGTGAAAAATTGTGGATATCCGTAGCCATTTTAGTAGTGTTACTTTCGAAGACTTTGAATTACCTGTTACTAAATGTTACGAGTCTTAGATTCACATTCCGGTCACATTCTTTATGATAATTTACAAGACAGTGCTGTGTGTCAACACGGTTCACCACCTACAGACATTGGTAAATAACGTAGTTATTGGGCCTGAACTCAATTCAAGAGATCATTAAATTATAACTTTCTACATAGAGATAACAGAGGATAAAGTAAATGTTGATAAAGTAAAAATGCCGGATTTCCGACTGACGGACCAAAACAAACTCACAACACTCCTTGCCAACACAAATCGGAATAGAATTCTAACATCTCTTATTAAAGTAAGTTTATAATCAAGTTATTATATTATGCGTTTCTCTTCAAAACAGACACTTAGTTAAAAATACTAAACCAAAATAGGGGAACCAAAATAGTGGAATCAAATTTGAAACAGGTTTTTAATATTGATACTGGTACAGTGTATAAGGATTCGGATGCTGAAATGTTAACTTGAAACAGGGTTTGATGCCGCCACAACACGTAACACTGCCGAGAACGCCATGGTCACGGCGGTACATTGAGTAGTGGTCGGATGTTGTTCCCGTCACATGAACGTCTTAGTGCCACGAGTTGTCGAGGTGGCCGCTTCACTCATCCCACGTGACGTCATCAGTGCCACACGCTACTGTCTTTCTCAATGGTTATCTATATCTGCTTTGCTGTGGTAAAAGACGGACTACCTACAATCCCTCGTATCAGGTAATTATTGGTGTGTGTGAGAACAGTGAGGTTGACTATGTAACGCCACCTGAACCCACGTGCCTCACATCCTCAGCCAATGAACGCTGCAATGTCTTCCCGCCCTCGTCTCTCTCCTGAAGTTTTTATCTATAATTGTACAAAGAAAAGAGGACATACGCAGAAAGCTGTTTAATTTGATGGAAGCTTAACACAAACCTGGTCCTAGTAGGGGTTCTCCTTGACACCTTTCATGCTGTAGTCCTTGAAGCGAAGTAACACTACCACTAGACACCTCAACACTTAGCAAAAACAAGGTACAGACAAAGCGTGTTTCTCTCCTCGTCCAAGAAATGTTTTAATGTGAAATACAAAGAGCACACCAAAAAAACCAGTGTCATCTAGTAAACTTTTGAAACACACACGAAGGATAAAGTGACGCTGCTAAGGTAAAGTGAAGGAAGCAGAAACAACTCGCTTAACAAAGACGTCTTTTTCCGCACAAATACACGTCACTTGCGGCCAAAGGACTAAGTGCAAATATATTTTACTTCCTTTTTGGTCCTAATTCAGGTGAGTGAAGGAGAGAGAAGCGGGGAAAGTGGCGCGTTAATTGGGTGAGTGGGCTTCCCTGTCCCTCCCTTGAGCTGGTGCTGGGCGGAAGGCAATTCCTCCTCGGACCGTCACGTTCTTTTCCTTCTCGCCGAGTAATATGCAACGCAGGATTGTATTTCTTGTCTCACTGCACACACTGCTCCTTCTT
>JAPQNM010002226.1:97500-100000 GCA_029783475.1 Metacarcinus magister | reverse complement strand
CATCCTCACAACTAAACTCTCATTCTTTTCTTCCTTATACAGCTTTCATCTTCCCTTCACTCTCCTATACATCTTCCTCTCTTCACTCCCCTCGATTCTCATTCCCCTCTACCTTTTCCCCTCTTTTCTCTCTCTTTTCTCTCACTCTTACCCAAATTTTTCTTTCTCTCTTCTTTATATTGCAGTGTGTCTCTTTCCCCTCTTTCAGTCTCCCTCTCTCTCTTTCTCTCTTTCTTTCTCTTCCCCTCACCTGTTTAAGCTTACCTGGCTGTCACCTTACCTGTCCTACACACCTCTTTGTCTTTATATCTGTCTGGCTCTCAACATCTGTCACTATATATGTTTTTTATTTTATTATTATTATTTTTTTTTTGTTTTATATATTTTTTTTCTTGTGATATAAAACAGTGACCAAAAAAAAAAAGTGTATTTCATGTGCGCTACTACACCTGCTCATCCACTTACACCTGTCAACTTACGGTCACATGTACGTCTTCTACCTGTTCAAGTTTGGAGAGGAGGAGGAGGAGGAGGAGGAGGAGGAAGAGGAGGAGGAGGAGGAGGAAAAAGACGGCATTGCAGTATTGCCAAAATAATGAGAAACCCAGACAGTGTTACCAACCTTAGCATACACCTTACACCCCCCCCCCTAAACACCTTAATGATTCAGGTAATAACACTGCTAATTAAGCCTTGAAATAACAGGTGTAAAGAAACATCAGGTAATTTGTGAGAAAAGGAAACTATTAATGAGATAGTAATTGTATCTTAATGAGAAGAAAATGAGGGGAAAGTGAAGGGAGAATTATGGGAGAGTGAAAGGAGAGTGAAAGGAAAGTGATGGGAGAATGAGGGGAAGGTGATGGGAAAATGATGGGAAAGTGAAGGGAGAATGAGGGGAGAGTGATGGGAAAATGAAGGGAGAATGAGGGGAAGGTGATGGGAAAGTGATGTGAGAATGATGGGGAGAGTGATGGGAAAGTGAAGGGAGAATGAAGGGAAGTGATGGGAGAATGAGGGGAAAGTGACGAGAGTGAGAAAATGAAGGGAAAGTAATGGTGTTAAATTCTTTGTCAACTGGCTTCATGTTATTGATTTGTT
The DNA here is from genome assembly GCA_029783475.1 of Metacarcinus magister. NCBI lineage: Eukaryota > Metazoa > Arthropoda > Malacostraca > Decapoda > Cancridae > Metacarcinus > Metacarcinus magister. The sequence continues at coordinate 98,899 of JAPQNM010002226.1, read as the reverse complement.
TATGTTTTTAAATCATCATCATCATCATCATCATCATCATCATCATCATCATCATAATAATAATCAGACTAATTGAATGAACATTAAATTATTGGACTAACTACTCTATTCATTGCCTAATATGGCGAACTTAATTACTGTGTGTGTGTGTGTGTGTGTGTGTGTGTGTGTGTGTGTGTGTGTGTGTGTGTGTGTGTGTGTGTGTGTGTGTGTGTGTGTGTGTGTGTGAATTTGTTTGCAATTTGCTGGAATATTTTTTTCTTTCTCCTGTTGTTTTTCTCTTCATATGTTTAGTCTCTCACTCCCTTTCATTCTCTCTCTCTCTCTCTCTCTCTCTCTCTCTCTCTCTCTCTCTCTCTCTCTCTCTCTCTCTCTCTCTCTCTCTCTCTCTCTCTCTCTCTCTCTCTTCTCCCTTTTTTCCTTCCCTTCACTTCCTATCTTCCTTCCTTCTCTCCTTCCTCTCTTCCCATTCTCCTTCTCCTTCCATTCCAATTCCTTTTTTCCCCAAACTGTTAGAGCCGAAATTCCAGAATGCTGGGAATCAATCAGAATGCTCTCTCTCTCTCTCTCTCTCTCTCTCTCTCTCTCTCTCTCTCTCTCTCTCTCTCTCTCTCTCTCTCTCTCTCTCTCTCTCTCTCTCTCTCTCTCTCTCTCTCTCTCTCTCTCTTTCAGTGGATAAGATTCTGTGGCAAGCAATCAGCTGTTTTTACTCTGCCTTCACAAATCCTTGGAGACTGTACTGATTTTCTCTCTCTCTCTCTCTCTCTCTCTCTCTCTCTCTCTCTCTCTCTCTCTCTCTCTCTCTCTCTCTCTCTCTCTCTCTCTCTCTCTCTCTCTCTCTCTCTCTCTTTCTTTCGTGCTCCTATCGTATTCTATTTTAGGTTCTATTTCTTTTTGCATTTTTTTTCTTTCTCTTGTTTTAGTAGTGGTGGTGATTGTGGTTGTGGTGGTGATTGTGGTGGTGGTGGTAGTGATTGTGGTGGTGGTGGTGATTGTGGTGGTAGTGTTGACCTCTGTGTATTTGTTTTATTTTTGTGATGTTTTCTTTTGGTTATATATTCGTTTTTCCTTTTTTTTTTTTGCTTTCTTTTTCTATTTTTTTCTTTTTGTATTGGTTGTGTGAAGTGTCCGTGTGTCCGTGTGTCCATGTGTGTGTGTGTGTGTGTGTGTGTGTGTGTGTGTGTGTGTGTGTGTGTGTGTGTGTGTGTGTGTATATGTGTGTGTGTGTCTGTTGCCCTTCCTGCCTTCTCTCTTTGTTATCCTCTCTTCCTTTCCTTTCTTTCGTTCTTCTGTTTGTTCCTCGTTCTCCTGTTGTTCTCTTTTTTGCTCTTCTCTTCTTCCTGTTTACATTTGACCATCTTTCAGTTCTCTCTCTCTCTCTCTCTCTCTCTCTCTCTCT
>JAPQNM010002226.1:92500-95000 GCA_029783475.1 Metacarcinus magister | reverse complement strand
TGAATTCAATGAAAACTTTTGTGAGGAAAGTTTTCGTTCGTTCTTTTCCACTTAGTGATCATAATTGAGAGAGAGAGAGAGAGAGAGAGAGAGAGAGAGAGAGAGAGAGAGAGAGAGAGAGAGAGAGAGAGAGATAGATAGACAGATAGGTAGATAGATAGATAGAGAGAGAAAGATAAAAAAAATAATTAGAGTTAGCTCCCCACTATCTCTCATTGACTTTCACTCCTTGAGAAGTTATTAAAGATATTAAAGAGAGTTAACTTTCTTCCAAGCGAGTAAGGAGTTCAGATATTTTCTTTTCTTTCCATTTTTCCTTTTTTCCTTCCCTCCTTTCCTTCCTTCCTTCCTTCCCTCCTTATTTCCTCCCTTCCCTCCTTTCCTTCCTTCCCTTCTTTCCCTCTTCTCTCCTTTCTTCCTTCCCTCATTCCTTCCTTCCCTCCTTCCCTCCTTTCCTTCCTTCCTTCCTTTCTGCTTTCCTTCTTTTCTTCCCTCTTTTCCTTCCTTCTCCTTTTCCCTTCCTACCCTTTTACCTTTTTAAATTTTCCTCCTTCCTTCCTCTCTTACTCCTCTCCTTCCCTCCCTCCCTCCCTCCCTCCCTCCCTTCCTCCCTCCAAGTGCTGCATGATTTCGTGACCTGAAAAGAGAGAGAGAGAGAGAGAGAGAGAGAGAGAGAGAGGAGAGAGAGAGAGAGAGAGGAGACGAGAGAGAGGAGAGAGAGAGAGAGAGAGAGAGAGAGAGAGAGAGAGAGAGAGAGAAAAAAAAAGAAATGGTAATCAGCTATTAAAATTTCATAAAAAATAAACAAAGAAACTTACCTTTTGAAATCACGTCACGGAGGAGAGGAGGAGGAGGAGGAGGAGGAGGAGGAGGAGGAGGAGGAGGAGGAGGAGGAGGAGGAGGAGGAGGAAGAGCAAGAGGAAGAGGAGGAAGAAGATTAGTATATACTCATTTCCTTTACTTACCTCCACTACTCATCTCCTTTATGTATCCTCCACTCATCTCCACTAACACTCTCCACTTACCTCCACTCCCACTCAGTTATCTCATCTCCACTCATCTCCTCTGGGCTGTAAGGAGGAGCTTTGGGAGTGTTCATTTATCTCCCTCATCTCCTCTTCATCTCCTTTTAATCGCCCTCTATCTCCATTGGAAATCTTAATGGTCTCTGTTTCTCTATAGGTGTCTCTCTCTCTCTCTCTCTCTCTCTCTCTCTCTCTCTCTCTCTCTCTCTCTCTCTCTCTCTCTCTCTCTCTCTCTCTCTCTCTCTCTCTCTCGTTAATATGGAAAACAGGACCATTTAACTAATCTGTGAGAGAAATAGAGATAGATAGAGAGATAGATTGAGAGAGAGAGAGAGAGAGAGAGAGAGAGAGAGAGAGAGAGAGAGAGAGAGAGAGAGAGAGAGAGAGAGAGAGAGAGAGAGAGACGTATTGCCACCATAATGTGCGTTCGTGCGTGCCTTTGCCCTAAAAAGAAAGAGAGAGATAGAGAGAGCGAGAGAAAAAAAAAAGTGTTTCCTACAAGACATGGGAGCAATGTTACCAATTTCGTGAGGACCCACACACCCCTGAAAAGTGACCCTCCTCGCGCCCTTTGAATTGGTCACATCGCGGTAGACGACACGTAGGAGGAGGAGGAGGAGGGGAGGAGGAGGAGGAGGAGGAGGAGGAGGGGGGGAGGAGGAGGAGGAGGAACACATAGGAACACATAGGAAGAACAAACAACAACAGGCCTGCTGGCCCTTACGAGGCTGTTTGTGAGTACACTATCTACTCTAGAGTGAAGGATACAGGATAGTAAGGGTGAAGGCTTCTCTCCCCAGCCATGGCTGGCAGGGAAAGGAAGGCCAACCAAGACCAGACTGTCACTACCACTACTGCTACCACTACTTCCTGGCAAGCGATGTCAGGCCACTAGCGACGTCTTTTGAATCGACATTTCGTAAGTTAGGTACATCAGGATGAACATACTCAAAGTTTACTACGTTAACGGATAGTATTTTAGTTGTGGATTGGCTTCTAAATATTTGTCAAGTCTATTTTTGAACGTAGTAATTGTTTTACTGTCGACGACATTGGCGGGCAGGGAGTTCCAAACTTTAACGATCCGATTGAAAAAGAAGTGCTTGGCTTCGTTTGATGTGAATCTTTTACCAGTAATCTTAAAAGAATGACGTCTTCTTGTTATATTTGATCGATCAAAAGTAATGTAATCTTCTGCATTGATATTATCGAATCCTTTGATTATCTTGAACATTTCAATTAAATCCCCTCGCATCCTTCGTTTTTCTAGGCTGAATAAGTTTAGTTCTTTAAGTCTTTCTTCATAAGGTTTATTTTTCAGCCTTGGAATCATTTTTGTTATTCTTCGCTGGACTCTTTCCAGTTTGTCAATGTCCTTTCTGTAATATGGGGACCAAAACTGTACGCAATACTCAAGATGGGGTCGTACTAGTGAATTATGTAGTTTTAATATGACTTTTTCTGATTTATTTTCG
>JAPQNM010002226.1:65000-80000 GCA_029783475.1 Metacarcinus magister | reverse complement strand
GAACCCTTTAAACGAAGCCCATTCGAGTTGCAGTGTGAACCCGAGGCTTACTCAGTGCCAAGAAGATGAAGGCACTACTGAAGAAGGCGTGGAAGGTGAAGGTGAAAGGATACTGAAGAAGATGATGATGATGATAATGATGATGATGATGATGATGATGAGTAATTTTAAAGCCATTGGAGAGGAGGAGGAGGAAGAGATGAGGAGTTTGATAAGGACTGGTTTTTCTTCTTATCTCTTGCTGTGTGTGTGTGTGTGTTGGTTAAGCAGGTAATGAGCGGCTGTCACTGCAATGTTTACAAGTCTTTACATAGATTAACAAGGGTGATGCGTTCTCTCAGTGGGGTCTTTGGGCGGGAAATGGACGTCTTGGCAATGTAGCCCAAACGGTGATAGCCCAACAGGTTTAAAATTACCTTCGTCTCCCCTTTAAATTACTGCTTCCCACGTGTCATTTTCCAACAACTTCAATCATTTCAACATCAGAATAATTAATATGCAAACGATATAAAATTTATCTCTCCTCTCCCTCATATTTTAAAAACGTAAATTAGTTGATATGCTGTTTTAATGCATTTTATCTCTCCCCTCCATCCCCCTCCCCCTCCCCCTTCACACCACCCCTTCCAAGGCCAGGTAATGAAGATACAGGTAAATGTTAATTACAGGTACGTTGTCTCTACCCTCCTCCCACCCAGGTAGTAAAATTCGATGATTCAAGGACATACGGACACGTCATTAGAATTCTTGTCCGTTTTTACATTGTAGTTATTGAGTTTATTAAGACAGAAGGAGGAGGAGGAGGAGGAGGAGGAGGAGGAGGAGGTGGTGGTGGTGGAGGAGGAGGTGGAAGAGGAAAGGAAAAGAAGAGTTAAGAGGAAGAAGATGACAAGCCTTGCAAGATCTAAAGGGTAACTAATTAATTGTATATAAATGCAGTGGAGGAGGAAGAAATTATTCTTCCTTCTCTCTCTGTCTCTCTCTCTCTCTCTCTCTCTCTCTCTCTCTCTCTCTCTCTCTCTCTCTCTCTCTCTCTCTCTCTCTCTCTCTCTCTCTCTCTCTCTCTCTCTCTCTCTCTCTCTCTTGTTTCTCTTAAATTCTCCTTCTTTCCCTATCATTTATTTTTCGTTCCATCCTTCCATTCTTCTTCTGTCTCCACTTACATCTTCCTTTATTCATTCCTTCCTTCATCTATTTCTTCTTCCCTTCTCTATATAATCATTTCTTTCTTCTTTTCTTCCTTTTCTTTTTCTCTTTTCTTCACTACATCTTATCACTTCCTCTCTCTCCTTCTGCATTCATTCCTTCACTTTTGTCCTCTCTCTCTCCTCTTCTCCTTCCTTCTTTTCTTTACATTTTCCTTCCTTCCTTTCTTCCTTTCTTCCTTCCTTCCTTCCTTCCTTTCCTTCCTTCCTCCCTTCCTTCCTTCCTTACTTACTTACTTCCTTCCTTCCTTCCCTCCCTCCTTCCCTTCCTTCCTTCCCTTCCTTCCTTTCTTCCTTCTTTCCTTCCTTCCTTCCTTCCTTCCTTCACTACTCACCAGCCGCGTAATGGCATGATGTGCAGTTGTTAGACCGAATGGAAGTTGTTGCTACACGAGTGGACTTGGTGAAATATTATTAGTTTATTAGTGAATTTCAGAAGTTGGTTAGTAATTTCAGACCCTTGGGTGAAGTTTGTGAAAGGGAAACCCAGCATCTAGCCTAATTCCACTCACCCCCCCCCACCACAGCCCACCCGCACGCCCACCTCCCTCCCTCACTCCCTCCTATTCCCTGCTGACTGCAAAATTGTGGGTGTTGAATGTTGATTTGAGGTTAAATTATACACTGATTCCTGTATTTTTCTTTTTGTTGTATATCATTTTTTTTGTTATTAATATATATATTTTTTTTTTGTCGTATTATTTCTTACTTTTTTTTTTTCTTCTTTCTTATTATTTCAAAAGTCATAATATCTGATTACACGCCTTTTTCTGCTTTTAATTCTCCTTTTTTTTTCTCCTTTTTTTTTTGGTACAGGATTACACAGTATAATACAATATACGAATATAGAAAAAAATATATAAACTTGAAAACATTAACTCATATAAAAATAAATAAATAAATAAATGACCAAAGCATTAATATTCTTCCTCAGCATAATTCCATGCCCCATTTTTTTTCAAATCTGCTTTAAGGTAAGACTGCTCCATTATTTTAAGACACACTCCTTTATTACTGAATTTGCGTGTTATGAATTATCACATTTATTACCGAGGCCCTTTATTAGGACGCTTTGGCTTTGCATTATATTATATCATAACCTTTCATCACTATCAGCAGCGTGGCGGGATATTATAAACTGAAGGAGTGAAGAGGAGCGTGTGGGAATGTGGTATTATTATCATTATCATTATTATATTATGAAGTTGGTAAAGTAAGGAGAGGCGGGCAGACAGACAGACAGACAGACAGACAGACAGACAGACAGACAGACAGACAGACAGACAGACAGGCAGGCAGAGAGACAGACAGGCAGGCAGACAGACAGACGTGGTCCCCTAAAGCATGAGTGTTTAGCAAGGTCTTAGGAGGTCAGAGCTAAGGTGGTTCGTTTTCAAGGTGACTCCACACACACACCTTCCTTGTCTTCACTTCACCTTGATCCTCCACCTTAATCCTCCACCTTGATCCTCCACCTTGATCCTCCATCTTGATCCTCCACCTCGATCCTTCACCCCAATCCTCCACCTTGATCCTCCACCTTGATCCTCCACCTCAATCCTCCAGCTTGATCCTCCACCTTGATCCCCCACCTTGATCCTTCACCTTGATTATCCACCTTGAAATTTACACCTGGGCTTTTTTTTTTTTTTTTTTTTTCTAGAGATAATTATACATGCAATTTTATATTTTTATTCTAAGGAAGTGTAGTAGTAGTAGTAGTAGTAGTAGTAGTAGTAGTAGTAGTAGTAGTAGTAGTAGTAGTAGTAGTAGTAGTAGTGACTTAAATAAATTGTCTCTTTAAATAGTACTTTAATACCTAACCTGAACAAGAAATATTGGGTTATTATAGATATAGAAAGAGAGAGAGAGAGAGAGAGAGAGAGAGAGAGAGAGAGAGAGAGAGAGAGAGAGAGAGAGAGAGAGAGAGAGAGAGAGAGAGATTCTGAAGGTCACTTAGGGTCAATATCCCCATCCTTGCCCCCCTCCCTCCCCCTACCCCCCATCACGTGACAGCTTGTTGACATCAGTGGTGGTATTTTCCCTTTTGAATTTAGTGTGTGTGTGTGTGTGTGTGTGTGTGTGTGTGTGTGTGTGTGTGTGTGTGTGTGTGTGTGTGTGTGTGTGTGTGTGTGTGTGTGTGCATTTCATCCCCTCGTTTCCCCTCTTTATTTCTTTTACTTTACCATTGAGAGAGAGAGAGAGAGAGAGAGAGAGAGAGAGAGAGAGAGAGAGAGAGAGAGAGAGAGAGAGAGAGAGAGAGAGAGAGAACGAGAGAAAAGAAACTGCAAGATAAAGCGACTCCAAGACATTGACAGAAAGGGAGATAATGAAAAGTGAGCGAGAGAGAGAGAGAGAGAGAGAGAGAGAGAGAGAGAGAGAGAGAGAGAGAGAGAGAGAGAGAGAGAGAGAGAGAGAGAGAGAAAGAAAAAAATTCACACTAAAAAAAAACTAAAAATCATTCATGGAAAACAAAAACAAAAAACAAAATAAAACCAATATAAAAGGTTTCCGGGAAAATAGTCAAAATACTCGAGGCAGGAAATAGGGAAAATAGTGCGTGTGTGTGTGAGGGGCGGGGAAAAAAGTAAGTGGCAGAAAGGAAATAGTTACCCGGTGCGTGAATTTTTGTAGAGCACCGTCCCCTTTGATCCGAAAGTCTCACTCGTCAATCAAAGTTTTATTCGGATTCCAGCGGCTTTTGTGTGTGTGTGTGTGTGTGTGTGTGTGTGTGTGTGTGTGTGTGTGTGTGTGTGTGTGTGTGTGTGTGTGTGTGTGTGTGTGTGTGTGTGTGTGAATGGTCGTCAGTCAACCATACACACACATACACACACACACACACACACTTCACATCCTTAAGATTGAAATAATAAAATAAATATTGTCTGTAGATATTTTCCTCTCCATATACACACACTTTTTTCCTCCTCTTCCGTTGACTTGTGTGTGTGTGTGTGTGTGTGTGTGTGTGTGTGTGTGTGTGTGTGTGTGTGTGTGTGTGTGTGTGTGTGTGTGTGTGTGTGTGTGTGTGACAGTATAATTAATGGTAGTGACTGACACAAAGATAATAACAGGAAGAGGGAAAGTGTGAGGAGAAGGAGGAGGAGGAGGGAGGAGGAGGAGGAGGAGGAGGAGGAGGAGGAGGAGGAGGAGGAGGAGGGAAGAATAAAGGGAAGGACGTGAGGAAGAGGGAAGGAGAGTAGAAAAATCGAGTAACATTTGTCGACTCACATCCTCTCTCTCTCTCTCTCTCTCTCTCTCTCTCTCTCTCTCTCTCTCTCTCTCTCTCTCTCTCTCTCTCTCTCTCTCTCTCTCTCTCTCTCTCTCTCTCTCTCTATTCCCAGAAGTTGTTTTAACACTTAATGGAAAAGAAAAAAGTTAGAGAAATGAATACATCGTCTGTACACAAGTCATTTATTTCCCCTCTCAGTGTTTTTTTTGGGAAAGGGGAAAATAATACGACGAAACACACACACACACACACACACACACACACAAGAACACACACACACACACACACACACACACACACACACACACACACACACAAGAACACACACACACACACACACACATGTATTTAACCGTGACAAACTTGCACGCACCTGTAATTAAAAAAAAAACACACACTACACTACACTACACGAGTCTAGTAATACAGCAAGTCAGAATATCAGTAACACTTCATTAAAAAAAAAAAAATAAAAAAATAAATAAAAAAATAAATAAAAAAAAAGTTAGAAAATTGCACCCAACATACAGAACTGTTTTGAAATGAGTGAAAGTGAACTGAGAGATAACTGAGTGGTAGGTAAACATATATTCCACAATTCTCTTTGTAGTGATGTAAGAATATAAACAGGAGAGTGGCAGGAGTGATGTGTATGTATGTATATGTGTGTGTGTGTGTGTGTGTGTGTGTGTGTGTGTGTGTGTGTGTGTGTGTCTACCTGTCTACCTTATATAACACATGCTTTGTCTTTCTTCCTCAGGTACGTGTGTGTGTGTGTGTTTACGGGAGCAAAGGGAGACAGCACGTGAAGATAAGGTAAAGGGAGAAAGAGACACACACAGACAGACAGACAGGAAGGGAGACAGACAGACAGACAGGCCACCACCACCATAACTACCACGAGTAAAAAAAAAAGATAATAACATAATAAAAACAGAGAAAGTGTGAGAGAAAGTAACAGACAGACAGACAGACAGACAGGGAGGGACACACAGAGAGTAGCCTCGAGGGACACCAGACTAAAATTACATACAAAGGTAATGGAAATAACAGGTGTAAAAAGCAATCAGACCAGTAACAGCCGCGGTACAGGTAATCACACACACACTCTTAATCACAGTCGTTCCACTCTCTACCCTCCCTCCCTCCACCCTCCCTCCACCTGCCTGCCTCCACACTACCACACTACCACTATACCACCTGACGGACGAGGCTCATTCTCCTCGTCCTCCCTTGAGTCTAACAGCCCCATTCCCTCGTCTTGTGTAATTGCCTCAGTTGAAGGGCCGGCCAGGAGGAACAGGAATCCACTCTCGGCCTTCTGTTTCTCCTCCTTATCTTATCCTCTTCCTCCTCCTCTGTGTCTTCTTGGTGTTGCAATTATTTTTTTTTCTCTCTCCTTCTCTCTCTCTCTCTGTCTCTCACTCACTTTCTTTCTCGCTACCTCTCTCTCTCTCTCCCTTGCAACATTCCGTCCGTCTGGGTCCGTTTGGCCTTCATAGAGACCGCCACCCAGCACCAGGAAATTAGTGATGACGCGAGGAAGTTTGGGCTTCATCACCAATTTGTGGTGAGACGGAAAAGTGTACCACGTCAAGATGCGCCACAACACCACACCACACACCGCTACTACACCACACACCATTACTACACCACACACCATTACCACACCACACCCCATTACTACACCATGCACCACACCACACCATGCACTGCTACCACACACCATACACCACTACCACAGCAACGCCACTGCATCCTATACTAACCACAATCACACACCACCACAGACTACCTTACCACAGATCCACCTCCTGGCCATCACCACAACTTCCTTCACCACATTACAGCCACATCTTTGGAGGGAAAGCTGGAGGACTTACAAGCCTTGCCTGGAAGCAAAACTGACGACAGTGCCTTCAATATTTTGTGGTGACAGGAGGAGGAGGAGGAGGAGGAGGAGGAGGAGGAGGAGGGAAAAGGAAGATAGAGCAGGAGAAGGAGGAGTAAGAGGACCACACAAAACGAGGGGAACGAGGAGAAGAAGGAGAATGGGGAAGAAGGGGAGGGAGAAGAGGAGAGCAAGAGAAACTAGGAGGAGGAAGAGGAGGAGGAGGAGGAGGAAGCCAAGTGAAAAATGTCGTATTTAAAAAAGCGAAGTAATGGAGGTAAACGCAAAAATAAACGACTTTAAATTTCAACCTTACGCTAGGGAAGAGAGAGAGAGAGAGAGAGAGAGAGAGAGAGAGGAGAGAGAGAGGAGAGAGAGAGAGAGAGAGAGAGAGAGAGAGAGAGAGAGAAGAGAGATGAGAGGAGAGAGAGAGAGAGAGAGACACACACACACACAAAATGACCAAGGAAATTTTGAAAACCACCTCAGAGAAATTTCCATGTGAAGGAAAAAAAAACTATATTATTTAAACTTAGAATCTTGCCGCTTATCTGAACACAACTTTCTCCATAAGTAAGGGAAGTCCTGGACCTTGGCTGAAGGGAGGCAGATTAGGGGAGGAAAGCACAGGCTGAGGGGAGAAGGGAGAGGGAGGGGAGAGAGAGGAAGAGGGGAAAAATATAGTAAGGAAATTGTAGTAGAAGGGGGAAGGGAAAACAGGGATCGAGAGAAGAGGGAAAGATGGCAGGAAATTGTAGTATGGAAAGGAGAGGGAAGAGGGAAAAAGAGGAAGGAAATTAAAGGAAGGGAGAGGGAGAGGAGGAAAATGGGGAAATAGAGAGGAAATTGGAAGAGGGAAAGGAAGGAGGAGAGAGAGAAAACCTGAATTGACTTAAAGAGAGAGAGAGAGAGAGAGAGAGAGAGAGAGAGAGAGAGAGAGAGAGAGAGAGAGAGAGAGAGAGAGAGAGAGAGAGAGAGAGAGAGAGAGAGAGAGATGATGGTGATGACTGTATACTGTAAGTGGTGAGGACGAGTAGTGGTGATGATGGTAGTGGTAGTGGTGGTGGTGGTGGTGGTGGTGGAGGTGGTGGTGGTGGTGGTGGTGGTGGTGGTGGTGGTGGTGGTGGTGGTGGTGGTGGTAATGACAGTGTAAAATCAATACCAGAGTGACAGCAGTGAATGAGCTAACTCTAATATTAACAAACTCCTGCTGAGAGAGAGAGAGAGAGAGAGAGAGAGAGAGAGAGAGAGAGAGAGAGAGAGAGAGAGAGAGAGAGAGAGAGAGAGAGAGAGAGAGAGAGAGAGAGAGAGAGAGAGAGAGAGAGAGAGATTTACTTACTTCCCGATTGCAGAAGAGGATAATGAGAGATAGAGTGAGGAAGAGAGAAAATAAAGAAAATGAGACCAGAGTCACAGAAATGATTGAGAACGTAAGAACATGGAAGACAATTATATAGATTTTTGACGTCATGTGTGCGTGTGTGAGGTTATTATGTGTGTGTGTGTGTGTGTGTGTGTGTGTGTGTGTGTGTGTGTGTGTGTGTGTGTGTGTGTGTGTGTAGTTTTGCGTATTCTTGGTTTGTCTGAAAATTCTCTCTCTTTTCTCTCTCTCTCTCTCTCTCTCTCTCTCTCTCTACTCTCTCTCTCTCTCTCTCTCTCTCTCTCTCTCTCTCTCTCTCTCTCTCTCTCTCTCTCTCTCTCTCTCTCTCTCTCTCTCTTTATTTCTTCCTTCGTCTCTTTTCTCTCCAGATTATTCCTATTTTCCTTTTTTTTTTCTTTTTCTCCGTCACTCCTTCTGTCAATTTTGAACATTTTATATGACTCGTTTTCCTTCATTATTTTCCCGTCTGTCTGTCTGTCTGTCTGTCTGTCTGTCTGTTTATGACTTGATATTCTGTTTGTTAGTTTTTTTAATATATATATACCGTGTTTTCCCTTTTGCGTGGACATTTTTTTTTTTTGAAACACTATTTTTTGGGGGGGTTACATTTCTTTCTGTCACCATTCATTATATTCTCTTTCCCTTCCTTCTGCACCTTTGCCATCATCATCATCATCATCATCATCATCATCATTACTTCTTTGTCTTAATTATCCCTCTTTCCTCTTCCTCCTTCCTCCTTCCTCTTCCTCCTCTTCCTCTTCCTCTTCCTCTTCCTCCTTCCTCTTCCTCCTCTTTATTTCTACTTAGTATCAGTTCTTTTTTGGGGTTGATACAAAGGTCTTTTCTTCTTCTTTTTTCCTCTTGGATGAAAATCACAGTTAATTGGTCATCAAGGAGTTTGGAATTGTTTCAAGTTCTTCAAGAGGACCACGAGGCCTCTTGAAATGAGTAATTAGTAGATTCCTAAAGTTTTATTGACGTGGTTAATTGATAGCAGTGGGAGAGTGTGTGTCTGTGTGTGTTTTCTCTCTCTCTCTCTCTCTCTCTCTCTCTCTCTCTCTCTCTCTCTCTCTCTCCTCTCTCTCTCTCTCTCTCGTGTCTTTGTTCCTTTTTGATCAGTAAGTGGATAGATGTGTGTGTGGTGTGTGTGTGTGTGTGTGTGTGTGTGTGTGTGTGTGTGTGTGTTTTATCCTCACCATACCACTTCGTATATTTGTCCTCCTCCTCGTCCTCACTTTCCCCTCCAGCTCCTCCTCCTCCTCCTCCTCCTCCTCTTCCTCTTTCTTTTCTTCCTCTTGCTCTCTCATACTCGTGAAATACTCCTTCGTCTCTCCTTCTCTCTCTCTCTCTCTCTCTCTCTCTCTCTCTCTCTCTCTCTCTCTCTCTCTCTCTCTCTCTCTCTCTCTCTCTCTCTCTCTCTCTCTCTCTCTCTCTCTCTCTCTCTCTCTCTCTCTCTCTCTCTCTCATTCATACAGCAATTAGCAGCGTCATTGGGTCTCCTTCCTCCTAGTCTCTGGAACGAAGCCAAAGTATTTCAGGCGTCCGCACCTGATGCCACACTTATCTGTTACCTTCAAATCGTGTCTAATTAGCGTTCCTGAACCACCTTACCTTACCTTGCTTTACCTTACTTCACCTTACCTTGCCTTACTTTACCTTGCATTAGCTTACGTTACCTTACTTCACCTTACCTTACCTCACCTCACCTTATATTACCATACCTCACCTTACCTTACCTAACCTTGTCCTACCTTACCTTACCTTACTTTACCTTACCTTACTTCACCTTAGCTTACGTTACCTTACCTTACCTTACCTTACCTTACCTTACCTTACCTTACCTTACCTTACCTTACCTTACCTCACCTTACCTTGTTAGTGCCCAAGTTTCCTTCTTCTGTTATCATTCCATTCTATACTTTTCTGGCACTTTTTTATACTGGCACTTTCTATTGGCACTGTCTAGGCACTCACTCCATGCTACTCCTTACTCCCCTCTTTGTAAATATCTAAGTTACCCTTTCATTTACTATTCCACTTAACACTTTTTGGCACTCTTTCCTACTGGCATCTTGTATTGGCACTGACTTCACTGACCTTCACTCCTCACTCCTTCCTTCCATCCTTCTTAGGGACCCAGGATCTCCTCTACTTAGCACTCCCCATTAGCATTCTCTTGGCACTGTTCCTTGGCACTCTGTCAAGCTCATCAGGTATAATTTTCCCTAATGGTGCCAAAGATGAGAGTATCAAAGACTAATCAAGGGCCTAGATATCCTGATAATGGAAGCAATCTTTTTTCCCCTCAGTCTAGGAGTAATGGGAGGGACGAAGGGGAGAGGGGACTGGGAGAGGGGAAAAGAGGGGACTAGGAGAGGGGAAAAGAGGGTGTTAGAGAGAGGGAGATGAGAAAAACGGAAGAGTAATGGAATGAAAGGTGTGCAAAGGAGATATTAGAGAAAGTGAGTGAGTGAGTGAGTGAAGGAAGGAATGAGTGAGAGGGAAAAGTAAGAACAGGGAAGGAAGGAAGGAAGGAAGGAAGGAAGTGAGATTGAATGGAGTGTGATTAGTGAGAGAGAGAGAGAGAGAGAGAGAGAGAGAGAGAGAGAGAGAGAGAGAGAGAGAGAGAGAGAGAGAGAAGAGAGAGAGAGAGAGAGAGAGAGAGAGAGAGAGAGAGAGAGAGAATTAAAGAAAGTTCCAAAGATAACTTCAGATTAAGACTTTTTTTGACTTTTTTGTGGGTGGAAGAGGAGGAAATTGAGAGCAAGCGGGAGGGAAAAACCAGGAAACAAAATTCACGATGGATGAAAGAAAAAGAGAAAGAAAGAAAAAAAAGAAAAATCTATTAGTGTTTGAAATGTGAATCCGATTTTTCCAGATATTTTTTTTTTCTTCTTTCTCTCTAATCTTTCTAAAACATTTCTTTCTAAAAATTTCCCCTTTTTTTTTCTTTCTTCTCCTACCTTGAAACATGACCCACAATGCTTTCCCACACATGATACATTTACACACACACACACACCACACACACCCACCCATCCACCCATCCTTCCCTCTTTCCCTCCCTCCCTCCCTCCCTCCCTCCCCCCCCCTTTACCACCCTGTACTGTCCCCAACTAGTTAATTTTACGGTGGGCCAATTACCTCCAAGTGCCTGTAAGAGGTGTCTAAGAGGTGCCTTGGGCTGCTTCTTACCTGTGTTGTACCTGCATTCACCTGTCCTCACCTGTTTGCATTCACCTAATTAACCTGCACCTCTTTTTTTTATTTTATTCTTTGAGACGGAAACTGCTATTTTTTTCCATTTTTGCTATTTTTTTTTGCTTCTCTCTCTCTCTCTCTCTCTCTCTCTCTCTCTCTCTCTCTCTCTCTCTCTCTCTCTCTCTCTCCTCTCTCTCTCTCTCTCTCTCTCTCCTCTCTCGCCTTCTCTCTCACTTTTTATTGCGATGACGTCATTAAACGCATAAGGCTATCAACCAATCACACGCCACCATTCGTCACAGCCTCTTTCCCATTGGCTGCTGGCATCTAATCAAGCCTCCAATCAGGTAATAAAAGTGAGGGAGATAGAGAGGACGTGAGGGGATCAAGGAAGAGGAGGAGGAGGAGGAGGAGGAGGAGGAAGAGGAAGAGGAAGAGGAAGAGAAAGGAGGTTAAGTAAGATATACGTGTGGAGAGAGAGAGAGAGAGAGAGAGAGAGAGAGAGAGAGAGAGAGAGAGAGAGAGAGAGAGAGAGAGAGAGGAGAGAGAGAGAGAGAGAGAGAGTGTAGCCAGCCAGCCTGATTGGATAATTCCCTTGACCTCTCTTTCTCTCCTCCCCTCCTCTTCTTTTCCTCCTCCTCCTCCTCCCCCCCCCACGAGGCTCTGGGGGCTAAGATACGCCAGTCTCGAGGGAAGAGGATTTGGCCAAGTTTAATTACCATCAGGCTAGAGAGGAGGAGGAGGAGGAGAGGAGGAGGAGAGGAGGAGGAGGAGGAGGAGGAAGAGGAAGAGGAGGAGGAAGAGGAGAAATATATGAAACGGTAGATCTAGCAAGGGAAATAAAGGATAAGTTAAGGAATGGAAGAGAATAAATGAGAGAGAGAGAGAGAGAGAGAGAGAGAGAGAGAGAGAGAGAGAGAGAGAGAGAGAGAGAGAGAGAGAGAGAGAGAGAGAGAGAGAGAGAGAGAGAGAATCAAGTCTAACAGTACCCAAGACAGTTATAAATTCAGGAAGCATAAGGCTGTACTAGCAAATACAATAACTATAAATAACAAAATTAACAAAACAAAAAAAAACATTAAGAAGAAGCTGAAAAAAAAGAAGAATAAGAAGAAAATAATAGAGAAGAAAAACCACCGACAATAACAACAAGGAGGAGGAGGAGGAGGAGGAGGAGGAGGAGGAGGAGGAGAGGAGGAGGAGGAGGAGGAGGAGGAAGAGGGAAGATAAAAGGAAGATTGTGAGAGGTTGTTAGTGTATAAAGGTGACGGTGATGGGATGAAGGGAAGTGAGAGAAGGTTTGAGGGGCAGTGATGGGACAGTGATGGGAAGTGAAGGGAAGGTGTGAGGGGAAGGGATGGGACAGTGATGGGAAGTGAGGGGATGTGAGGGGAAGGTGTGAGGGGCAGTGATGGGAAGTGAGGGAAAGTGAGGGGAAAGGAGGGGAAGTGAGGGGAAGTGAAGGGAAGTGAGGGGAAAGGAGGGGAAGTGAGGGGAAGGGAGGGGAAGGGAGGGGAAGGAAAGGGCAGAGCATTATAAAGTCAATAATGATAATAATAATGATAATAATGATACTACTACTACTACTACTACCACTACTACTACTACTACTACTACTACTACTCTACTACTACTACTACTACTACTACTACTACTGGTCCATACAGAAAATATCCCAAATAGTTACTGAAAGAAAAAAAACAATTAAAAAAAACATTAATACAAGGAATTTAATGAACTTTCCTTCTCTTTAAATAATTATAATCTACATTTTAATTTACTTTTGTGTGTGTCTCCTAAACCTTCACCCTTAATTAAATCCTTCCCACACACTTACTTTTACTCCTTCCTTCCTAATTAAGTTTCCTTCCTCCCTTAATTCTCTCTTCCTTCCTTCCTTAAATCTCCTTGTCTTTCTTTTAAGTAATTTCTGTGCAGAGTAAGATGCCAAGTGTGAAAATGTTACTCCTCCTCCTCCTCCTCCTCCTCCTCCTCCTCCTCTTGTCTCCCTTCCCAAACTTCCCTTTAGTCTCCCTTCTCTTTCCCCTCATCACATTTTCTTCCCATTTTTCCTTCCCTTAACTTTCCTTCCCCTTCCCTTTCTTTCTTTTTTTCCCCTCCCTATGTTCTTCTTCCCTCTCTTCACTTTTCATTCTCTTTTCTCCTTCCTTCCTTTCTTCCTTCCTTCCTTCCTTCCTTCCTTCCTTCCTTCCTTCCTTCCTTCCTTCCTTCCTGTTCGTATAATGGAGTCTTAATAATCGCTTTATTATTTTTTACCTTTAATTTTCTCTATTATTATTATTATTATTATTATTATTATTATTATTATTATTATTATTATTATTATAATTATCACTATTATTTTTAAGCCTTTCATGCTACTGTCATTATCATCATCATCATCATCATCATCATCATCATCATCATCATCATTAATCGCAAAGCAAGGGGAAAGGAATGAGCTAAAGAGGGGAGTGTCAGAGAGAGAGAGAGAGAGAGAGAGAGAGAGAGAGAGAGAGAGAGAGAGAGAGAGAGAGAGAGAGAGAGAGAGAGAGAGAGCAGCCTTCCCTCTTTCTTCCTCCCATCACGCTTCACCCCCTTAGGCATCCTTGTCTCACCATCCACTCTCTCACTCTCACTCGCTCACTTTCACTCACTCTCACTCGCTCACACACCCTGCCTCTCTCTATCACGACCTGTCCTTCTCTCTCATCCACTCAAATATATCCATTCTCTCTCTCTCTCTCTCTCTCTCTCTCTCTCTCTCTCTCTCTCTCTCTCTCTCTCTCTCTCTCTCTCTCTCTCTCTCTCTCTTCTCTCTCTCTCTCTCATCAGAAAACAGTCAAAGAAACATTCTTCTCTCTTTAGAAAGTTTACGAGAAGGGAAAAAAAAGAACAGAAGTAGACAATTCACTTCTATTTTCTCCTCCTTCCTTCCTTTTTTTCCTTCTTTTTTCCCTTTTTTTCCCTTATTTCCCCGAACACAGACACACAAGGATGTTAATTCAATCTGTTTTTTGTTGCAACATATTTTCTTTCTACTTTTTGAGGAGGAGAAGGAAAAAGAGGAGGAGTAAGAGGAAGAAGAGAGGAGAGAGAGAGAGAGAGAGGAAGTGAGGGGAGGGGAGGTGAGGGGAGTACAGCAGATGGTAGAGACGTGATCCATTCCGGTTGTAGAGGGGGAAAAAAAGGGAAACAGAGGGGAAACTATACCATATTACAGTAAGCAAAGTTATCTGTGCAGAAGATTGTTTTGAGAGAGAGAGAGAGAGAGAGAGAGAGAGAGAGAGAGAGAGAGAGAGAGAGAGAGAGAGAGAGAGAGAGAGAGAGAGAGAGAGAGAGAGAAGAGAGATGAGGGAAAGTCTAATCAAGTACAAGGAAGAGGAGATAATGGATGGATAGCGGAGGGAAAAGAAAGGAAAGGAAGAAGAGGAAAAGGAAGGGAAGAGGAAGAAGGGAAAAGGAAGGAAATTCGTGGATCTAGGTTAATTAAGGGAATGGCGAGAGAGAGAGAGAGAGAGAGAGAGAGAGAGAGAGAGAGAGAGGAGAGAGAGAGAGAGAGAGAGAGAGAGAGAGAGAGAGAGAGAGAGAGAGAGAGAGATGACCTAGAATAATAAATAATAACTGATAAAGAAATAATGTGAAGGAGATAAAAAATAAATCATGTTAAAATGGAATGTTTGATTAAGGAAAAATAAATAGATATATATTTTTTCTTTATTCCTCTTGTTTATTCATTTAATTAGTTCGTTCGATTCTACAATATTTTCTCTTTTTGCATTTTTAGTTATTCATTTTCTTTCACATATATTTTTTTTACGTGTATTTTCATTATTTATTTAGTGTTTCAGACATTTTTTTTTATATTTGTAATTTCACTGTTTGTATTATTATTATTATTATATGATCTTCAATATTCCTATTTATTTAGTTTTTATTCTTATTCTTTTTCATTATTTTATATTTGCTTTCCTTATATTTTTCTCTCTTACTTCCATTTATCTATATTTTTCTATAATTACATCCTTCCTTCTCTTCCTCTTCCTCTTCTTCTTTCTCTTCCTCTTTCTCTTTCTCTTCCTCTTCC
>JAPQNM010002226.1:52500-60000 GCA_029783475.1 Metacarcinus magister | reverse complement strand
TCCTCCTCCTCCTCCTCCTCCTCCTCCTCCTCCTCCTCCTCATTAAAACAAAACAGCATAAACTCGTAAGCTTCATCCCGTCCATAAAAATGAACTTTATGAGCTCGCTTATGAGAACTTATAATTCACGACATACAATGAGCGACGGACAGACAGGAGGAGGAGGAGGAGGAGGAGGAGGAGGAGGAGGAGGAGGAGGAGGAGGAGGAGGAGATCATAAAAAAGTGAAAAAAATGTGTCTTCTTTAATCATTATTTTTTTTCTCCATTTTCCTTTTTTTTCTCATGTAGAATAATTTTGATTTTGTTTCTTGTACTTCGTTGAAATTTCCTGTTATTTAGCGGTTTCCTTTTTTTCTATTTTCTTCACATATTTTATCGCTATTCACCTCCTATTTTATTTTATTTTTATTATCTTGTGTGTTTTACTGTATTGTCTTGTGGTTTCATAAATTCTGCTCTTTTATTTCTTTTTTTTATATATATTGCAATGTTTTTTCTATGTGGTATGCTCTCTTTGCGGTTCTTTCCAGCAATTTTGTGGTGTAGGAGAAGCGTTTTTACATTGTAGTCTTGATCTTGGTTAGTCAGTCTTGATCTTGATCTTACTTGCGCGAAGATTAAAGATTCAATGTCGCGGTTTTTTTTTTAAAGTCTTTTATTAGAATTTCTTTTTGATTTATGATGCAAAGAGATAAGATAGTTAAGCCTTCTTGCTATTATGAGGGACAAAAAAGTGTAGTTAGTGAATAAAATGTTTTTGATTGTGTATATACATGTGTGTGTGTGTGTGTGTGTGTGTGTGTGTGTGTGTGTGTGTGTGTGTGTGTGTGTGTGTGTGTGTGTGTGTGTGGTGTGTGGTTTTGTTTATGTGAAGAAAAGAAGTATAAAAAGGAAACATAAATGAAAAAAGAAAGACTGAGAAAGAGAAAATGAAGCGATGAGAAACCAGACGGAGCAAAAGGAAGAGGAGGAGGAGGAGGAGGAGGAGGAAGAAGAAGAAGAAAAAGAAGAAGAGGAGGAAGCAAGGAGGAAGTAAATGGGGTGAAAATTATCCGGTTTACGAAATTTTGGAACGTAGAGGAAGAGGAGGAGAAAGAAAGAAGAAGAAAAGGGAAAGAAGAATGAAAGAAGATAAATGTCAGATACGAAAAGAAAAAAAAGAAGAAAAGGAAAGAAAATACGTAACTAACTAACGATTTATTGTTAAGATATTTTAGAAAGAAAGAAAGGAATGAAATGAAAAGAAAGAAGGAGGAAGGAATAAAAAGGAATAAATAGTGTGATAAAGAGAAAGAGAAGAGAAGAAAATAGAAAGACAGGAATAAAAGAAAACTATAAATGTCTTAGAATAGAAATAGTAAAAAAAAATAATAATTACATAAATTTATATTCTTTCTTCTCACTTTTCACTCCTCCTCCTCCTCCTCCTCCTCCTCCTCCTTCCTCCTCCTCCTCCTCCTTCTTCGTCTTCTCTTAACACCTTCATTTACTCTTTCCTCGTAATTCTTTCCATTAATCTTCTCAATCTTCATCGCAATATTTTTTTCTTCCTCCCTTATATTTCACTTCTTCATTTACGTTTTTCCATAATCATATATTATCACCTCTTATCGCTTCCTCCTCCAGTCACCATCTTTCACCATTATTCACTGTCTCTTTCTTTCTCCTTTCACGCCCACCCACCCCGCCCACCCGCCCCCCCAAAAAAGAAATAAGAGTAAGAAGAAATAAGTGAAGTTATTGCATTTTCCTCGTGGTATTTTTTTCTCTCTTCTGATTTTGGATAAGTAAAGGAAAGGAGGGAAAAAAGGGAAGGTGAAGGGGGGGCGGGGGTGTGGGGAGTTTTTTCCCGTCAGCGTTGTTTTGTTTTTTTAAGATTATATTTCCTTTTTTTTTTTGAGGGTTTTTGTTATTTATTTATTTATTAAATTTTTGGTTTCAAGCTATTTTGATTTATTATGTTTTTTTTGAATTTTATTTTTTTAATTTTCCAAGATTTATTATTTTTTTTATGACTTTTTGTTTTGTTTTCCAGTGTGTGTGTGTGTGTGTGTGTGTGTGTGTGTGTGTGTGTGTGTGTGTGTGTGTGTGTGTGTGTGCGTGTGCGTGTGTGCGTGTGTCAGAGGAGAGAAGAGAGGAGAGAGAGGAGAGAGAGGAGAGAGAGAGAGAGAGAGAGAGAGGAGAGAGAGAGAGAGAGAGAGCCGGACGACTACTTTACTATCGACCGTTCAAGCATCACCCGCAACAATGGCTTCAAAATAATTGGAAAACGATTTATAACTAACGAAGCCAAGTACTTTTTCTTCAATCAAGTCGTAAATATATGGAATGGACTGCCCCCAAACGTCGTCAACTCGAGTACAATAGAAACTTTTAAAAATCGTCTCGACAAACATCTTGAATGTAATCCCCGACTGGCAATGATCGTTACAGAATAAATATAGACATTTTTAAATCTTAAATGTAATTATAGGATTCATGGTGTAGAGTGACTCAAACTGGTGGGGGGCTGCAGCTGTTGGTTGTCAGGGTACGGAGCGATCCCTTGATCCGAAGTAAATGAGAATCAAATCTCTACCTGAACAGCAGTTGCAGTACGACTCATACTGGTCTGTGTCTACTGCACCAGTTCCCATTTGATATGAGCATGCGATTCTGTACCAGCATTAGTGGTAGTATAGTATAGTATAGTATAGTATAGTATAGTATCCTCCGCTATTTTTATTTTATTTTATTTATTTATTTATTTATTTATTTATTTATTTATTTATTTATTTATTTTTTTTTACTATTTCACACTTACCTCGAAAATTCCCTGTAGTTTTTCTATACTACATGGTATCACTTATTTTTCTGCCAGCTTCGGCTGGAGGGATGGGTGGGAGGGGAGGAGCCTTCCACTGTACTATCCTTTCTCTAATTCAAGTAGTTAGTGTAGAGTAGTTATATCAAACAGCCTTCGCAGGAACCCTAGGGTCTGTTGCTGTTTGTGTTCCCTTGTATTCCCTTGTATTCCTCATCTCTTTTCTCCTCCTTTCCTCCTTCCTTCGTTTCTTCTCCTCGCTTCCTTTCCATCATTCTGTTTCCTTCACACATCTTTCTTCCATTCTCTTTCTTTTTCCATACTTTATTTCCTCTCTTCATCTTCCTGTTCCCCATTCGCTCACCTGACCTCAATGGGAAGAAAAAAAGAAAGATAACAAAGAAAGAGAGAGAAAGAGAGATAAAGAAAGAAAGAAAAGTAAGAAAGAAAAGAAAGTAAGCAATAAAAAAAGATTGAAAGTAAGAAAGAAAAAAAAAATTAAAAACAGTAAGAAAAAAAGAGAGAAAAAAGAGAAAATAAAAATAGCTTCATTCTTCACCTTGTCGTGTACTTCCCTTACTCTCACTCCACAAACTTCATCAGTAAAGTGGTTCTCCTTTCTCACTTTCTCTCTCTCTCTCTCTCTCTCTCTCTCTCTCTCTCTCTCTCTCTCTCTCTCTCTCTCTCTCTCTCTCTCTCTCTCTCTCTCTCTCTTGCTCATTTCTGCTTCCTCACCTCTCACTTTATCTCACTTTACTACGTTTTTTTGGCTTAATTTTGACTTTTTTCCTCCTTTTTTTCCTCTTTTTTTCCTCTCTTTTTCTCTATGGTGGTGGTGGTGGTGGTGGTAGTGCTATTGGTATATCTTCCTTCTCACTATCCTCCTCCTCCTCCTCCTCCTCCTCCTCCTCCTCCTCCTCCTCCTCCTCCTCCTCCTCCTCCTCTCCTCCTCTTCCTCCTCCTTCTCCTCCTCCTCCTTGTCTTCCTTCTTCTAACATCCTTACTTGTTTATCCTATCTTGACCTTTATCCACCAGGGTCTTTAGGCTGAAAGTAAAGCTTTGGATTGTCTTCAGGCTGACGTGGGGGTGGGCCAAAGAGGCAGATTTAGGGTCTCATTTCGGGTCTTTTCTCTAAGGCCCTGTAGATTAACATTACCTGGCGTCCCTCAAGGGGGATTGACGAAGGATTTAGGACATTTAGGATTAGGTAATGTGCCACACCTTAGTGAAGCAAATATTATCGTGATGCTTTACACAAAATTACCAAGGAACTTTATTTTTCTATCTGGAATTCAGCTCATAATGTCTATCTATAAGTAATTTTCTCTTGTGGATGGTAATGTTCCTACGTTCTCTGGTCTCTGGTGTACCCCTTGAAAATACTGAACCTTCCTTCCTTCCTTCTTTCCTTCCTTCTTTCCTTCCTTCCTTCCTTCCTTCTTTCTTCCTTTCTTCCTTCTTTCCTTCCTTCCTTCCTTCCTTCCTTCCTTCCTTCCTTCCTTCCTTCCTTCCTTCCTTTCTTTCTTTCTTTCTTTCTTTCTTTCTTTCTTCCTTCCTTTCTTTCTTCCTTTCTATGATATCGTATTATTTTTATCTAGTTTTCTTCGTTTTTTGTGTTTTTTGGTATGTTTTTATATATTCGTTGTTGTTGTTGTTGTTGTTTTTTGTTGTTGTTGTTGTTTTTGTTATTGTGTTTCTCTTTGTGTGCTTTCTAGATAATTAGTTTTTTTTTTTCTTCTAATGGTAGTGAGAAGAAAAAAAAAAAATCCAGCCACGAAAAAAAAAAGAAAGAGAGAGAGAGAAAAAAAAAGTATTATGGAAACAGCACAGACAAGAGAAAAAGCAAAAATATGGAATAATGTAATAAACTAAAAAAAAAGAAAAAAAAAGAAAAAAGAAAAAGAGTGAGGTACAATAATGTGCGAGAGAGAGAATGAAATATGCAAAGATAAATTAGTAAACAGTTGAATTCCAGATGAACACAAAAAACGAATTACCTGAAATAATAGAGATAGAAGTGAATAATTACCTTCATTAACAGGTAAATGCAACATACATATGAACCCACAAATGCTACCCTGATACTTTTTATTATATTTTTAAAGAGAGAGAGAGAGAGAGAGAGAGAGAGAGAGAGAGAGAGAGAGAGAGAGAGAGAGAGAGAGAGAGAGAGAGAGAGAGAGAGAGAGAGAGATGAAGCACCAACGTAACTTTCACTGCCGTAAACTGACTCTCTTACTCACTCACTCACTCACTCACTCACTCACTCACTCACTGATTAAACTAACTCGTCCATTTAAGCCTCAGTTTACAAAGTTAATTCAATATTCATTCCACAGATGAACGAAATTTTCACCACCCAGAAAGAAAGGTGAGAGAGAGCGAGAGATCAACATTATACGTATTTTTAAATAACACAAAACATTTACTGAATAACTAATTCCACACACCGCCCTGCATTAACATTTACCTGTCTGATGATAGTGTAGGTAATTAAGGTAAGGGGAGAAGGGGAGGGGGGGAAGGGGGGCGAATGGGGGAAGGGGGGAAAGGGGGGGGTGGGGTTGATTTTCCCTACACTTACCATTCCTCTTTATTAAGGGTGGAAATAATAGGGCATAACAGTTTGCCATTCACCTTTATAATGAGGCAAATGGACATGATCAGGACGCACTCTGTTAAATGACTCTCGGGACGACTATTTAATTACAGCATTTTATTATTACACATACACGTTAATGATGGAATAATTAAGGTTGTTTTTCACACACACACACACACACACACACACACACACACACACTCACACTCACACACTCACTCAAAAAGGCGTGTCAGGTAATCTCTGCAGAACCAATACAATGTTATCTTTTATCTGTCCATAAAGAAGAGAATCCTATAAGATTACGTGTGACTTATGTCCTTATTCCTCTTCCACAGGTGAGCGTGAGACTTCTGCAGGTAGGGAGCACGGACGAGAGAGAGAGAGAGAGAGAGAGAGAGAGAGAGAGAGAGAGAGAGAGAGAGAGAGAGAGAGAGAGAGAGAGAGAGTTTTTATCTATATATTTTTTTATACATTATTACATTATTTCTTATTTGTGTAATCATATTTGTGGAAGGAAGGAAGGAAGGAAGGAAGGAAGGAGGGAGGGGAGGGAGAAGAGAGGGAGAAAAGGGAGGAATAACAGAGGGAAGGAGAGGAGGGGAGAGGAGGAAGGGATGACCTAACAAATATTCTGGACAGAGGGAGGAGAGAAAAAATAGAGAGAAAACGAGAAGGGAAGAGTAGAGGAATGGAGGAAGGATGGAAGGGGGGGGGGAGAGAGAGAGAGAGAGAGAGAGAGAGAGAGAGAGAGAGAGAGGAGAGAGAGAGAGAGAGAGAGAGAGAGAGAGAGAGAGAGAGAGAGAGAGAGACTAGAATACCACCACCGACGCAATCATTTATTATTTACATGCCAAAGAAAATGAGAGAGAGAAAAAAAGAGAGAGAAAAAAAAGAGAGGAAAAAAAAACAACATTCGTGGAAGAGGAGGAAATATACATTACCTTGAGATCTATAATCCAACCAAACACAGGTAAATGCTATAACATCCTCCCTAATGCCATCGTTCACAACACGTAACGAAAAGATTTGCAATGTTGTGAACTCGGCTTAATTCCATCATCTTTTTATTTTTTTTTATTTTATTATTTTTTTATTTATTTATTTATTTTTTTTTTTATATAAAGTCAACACGAATGAATCTAAAGGGAAGAGAATTTGCACGGGATTCGAACCTGTTGACATGAATTGTTGTATTTATTTATTTATTTATGTGTGTGTGTGTGTGTGTGTGTGTGTGTGTGTGTGCGCGTGCGTGTGTGTGTGTAGACGGAATAAGTTCGATACACATTACACACAATAAACAGACAGATTTAGAGAAATAGAATGAGAGAAAAGAGAGAAACAAAAGAGGAAGTAGAGATTAAGGAGAGACAAAAGAGACAGTTACGAATAAGGGAAGAGAGAGAGAGAGAGAGAGAGAATCCGTTAATGAAAAGCGGAATGAGAGATAGAGGTGATAAATAAAAGGGAATGAGAGGGAGAGGAAACAGTAAGGAAGAAAGGAAAAAAAAAGAAGAGGAAAGGGAAACAGAAACAGCAGGAGAGGGAAAGTAAGATAAATAAGAGGAAGTATTTTGTGATGAAAGTGATTTACGAAGGAAGGAAGAGAGAGGAAGGGAAGAGAGGAGGAACGAAACTTCAAAGAGGAAAAATGGAGAGAAGATAATAAAGACAGAGAATAGATAATTAAATGATAAAAAAAACATGAATAAAGAGAATACGAAGAAAAGGTAAAAGGAAGAAGAGAATAAAGAGGAAGAAGTGAAAATAGATAAATAATAATAAAAATGACAATAAAAAGAAGGTAACTAATAGAATAAGAGAAACAAAAACGAAGAAAAGAAGAAAGAAAGGAAAGAGAAGAAAGAGAGTAGAGAGGGAGGGAGGGAGGGAGGGAGATAAAAAGGGGAAGGAAAAAGGAAGAGGGGGGGGTTATGGAGGGAAGAAAGAGGAAGGAAATCATTATAATCTGACACGAAAAAGAGAGAGAGAAAAAAAAATAAGAAAAAAAAGAAAGAAAGATAGAAATAGAGAGAGAGAGAGAGAGTATAGCGTCCCACCCTCCATGCATAAACTCGTAGACAGCCAC
>JAPQNM010002226.1:45000-47500 GCA_029783475.1 Metacarcinus magister | reverse complement strand
CTTTTTAATTTTTATCTATATATAACAAACCATAGTACGTATTTTTGTAATGTTTTTATCTCCTGTTTTCTCCGTAATTGAAATATTTGAATTTTTAAAAGCTATTTTTTTTTTCTAGTTCAATATACCGCACCAATTGTTGTTGTTATTGTTATTTGTATTATTATTATTATTATTATTATTATTATTATTATTATTATTGTTATTATTATTATTATTTATTATTATTATTATTATTATTATTATTATTGCTATTGTTATTATTATTATTATTATTATTTGTTATAGTAGTGTTATTGTCATTGTAACTTTTCTTGTTATTCTACTACTACTACTACAACTAATAATAATAATAATAATAATAACAATAATAATAATATATACTGCTACATATACTACTTCTACTTCTACTACTACTACTACTACTACTACTACTACTACTACTACTACTACTACTACTACTACTACTACTACTACTACTACCTCTACCTCTACATCTACTGCCTCCACTACAGTTAATTAATTTCCCTTGCCTGAGTCAGATATATTGAGAACTGGATATTGACGAGCTGGGAGAGGGACGCTGAGAGAGAGAGAGAGAGAGAGAGAGAGAGAGAGAGAGAGAGAGAGAGAGAGAGAGAGAGAGAGAGAGAGAGAGAGAGAGAGAGAGAGAGAGAGAGAGAGAGAGAGAGGAGAGGTAGGCAAAGGTTAATGAATATGAGAAGGGGAGTACATCTTATTGATATGTGGTGCCACGTAATAATAATAATAATAATAATAATAATAATAATAATAATAATAATAATAATAATAATAATAATAATCAGGTACACTCACACTTGTATTCCTGTGTGTATATGTATAACTAACAAAATAGATCAAATCAACGTAATATTAAACTTATGTCATTGATGTTGGAGTGGAGGGTAATAATGCAGAGTGTCACCCACCACCCTCACCCTCCACCCTCACCCTCCACCTCCACCTCCACCTCCACCTCCACCTCCACCTCCACCTCACATTGCCCTCATTAACCACAGTACCTCCCTTCCTTCCTTCCTTCCTTCCTTCCTTCCTTCCTTCCTTCCTTCCTTCTTCTTTTCCTCTTCATTTCCTCCTTCCTTCTCCTCCTTCTCCTTCTCCTTCTACATTGTTATCGTCTTCGTCATCGTCATTGTACTAGTCCTCCTCCTCCTCCTCTTCCTCCTCCTCCTCCTCCTCCTCCTCCTCCTCCTCCTCCTCCTCCTCCTCCTCCTCCTAGGGCGGGAGGTGGGCGGGCTACGTCACACCTGGATCAATAGGGAGCTTCACCTGCCGCGCCCCGCCCGCCCCGCCCTGCCCCGCCCCGCTTAGCCCCGCCCCGCCCCGCCCCGCCTAGCCCCGCCCTGCCCCGCCCTGCCCCGCCCTGCCCCGCCCTGACCCGCCCTGCCCTCGCCTCTCACCCTCACTCCCGTTGTACTCACTTGGTTACCATTACCCCTCGTACTCTCTCTCTCTCTCTCTCTCTCTCTCTCTCTCTCTCTCTCTCTCTCTCTCTCTCTCTCTCTCTCTCTCTCTCTCTCCTCTCTCTCTCTCTCTCTCTCTCTCTCTCTCTCTCTCTCTCACGACGTTTTTTTATGATTTTTTTTATTCCTAATTATTTTTTATTTAATTTAGTTTTGTTTATTCCACTTTTTTCCCCTTTTTTTTCCCCTCCCAGGTAGTCAATGTGTTAAGTTTGTTTGGTAGTTGTTTTTTCCCCTCTCTCTCTTTTTTTCCCCTCTCTCTTTTGCTTCATGCCATCACACACACACACACACACACACACACACACACACACACACACACAAACACACACACACACAAACACACAACCTCCCCCCCCAAACACACACACACAAACCCCTCCACCGACACACACAAACACACACACCCTACACACACAAACACCCCCCCCTACACACACAAAACAATCACAAAAAAAAAAACACACACACACACAAACACCAATTTAACATCCGCTAAGCAACGACCTTCACAACGCTGAAACGACCACTGTGAGAGGTCGTCTTCCTCCTTCTATAAAACGACTCACGCTTCACTTCAACGAGAACGCGGTGAGTTTGGCCAAAGAGAGGGTCGTTAAGGGGAAAACTGACCCGCAAAACGACTCGCTGGAAGAGAGGTTGAACGACCACTTCTCTGGACGACTTGGCGGTGGTTAAAAAGGGGAAACTGTTCTACTTAACGACGGACTCAACTAGGCGTTTGGTTTCCCTCCTCAGTGTGTCTCCAGAGGGTCACGAACGAAGGTTTATGAGTCGTTGAGATAGTTGTAGACCACTGGACAATTACTAACACCCCATTTTATTCCCCTTTTTTCTCTCCTCTTTACCTGCCTTTCGTGTTCTTCTTCTTCTTCTTCTTCTTCTTCTTCTTCTTCTTCTTCTTCTTCTTCTGCTTCTTCCTATCTCCCTTGTTCTCACGTTCTCCTCGTTTTCTCTTTTTTTACACAAACATT
>JAPQNM010002226.1:30000-35000 GCA_029783475.1 Metacarcinus magister | reverse complement strand
GTATGAAGGGATGGCGATGAGGTGGGGGATGTGGTGGTGGTGGTGGTGGTGGTGGTGGTGGGTAGGAGTTTTTTTCTAATAAACATCGTTGCAATACACATTTGACAAGCATCATTACTGTTCCAATAAACCTCTCATTGCCTCTTTTATATCAAACTTTATTTTTCACCCTTTGCATGTTACTCTCCTTTTTGTTGTCTTGTGTGTCCATTCTGGTTACATTTATTACTATTATTATTATTATTATTATTATTATTATTATTATTATTATTATTATTATTATTATTGTTATTATTATTATTGTTATACCTGGGGCTTCCGGCAGGTAATTAACTTTTCATTCCAGGTAAGTAATTGTTTATTATTCAAAGAGTGTCCTAGTGGGAGGATGAACTTGTAATTTGTTTTCCTGTATGTGTGTGTGTGTGTGTGTGTGTGTGTGTGTGTGTGTGTGTGTGTGTGTGTGTGTGTGTGCGTGTGTGTGCGTGTGCGTATACTCTATATGTGAAAGGTGTAGTCGTATATATACTTCCTTTCACTTCCACGAATTTCTTTGTATGCTATGGAATTCTCACTTATGAATAACTAAAAATACAAATCCGAGAAATGGAAATAGTGAACAAAATAGAAACAAAACGTACAATAACACCAGGAAATATACGGACAAACAACATAAGTGTGACTTGCATAGGACTACTTACTACTACTTACTACTACTACTACTACTACTGCTACTACTACTGCTTCGAGTGTTGGAGGTTGGCAGTGCTGGTGGGCGTCTGGTAGGTTGAAGAAACTGTCAAATGCATACAAATTCATACAAAGCTCCTACTCGTGTGGTAATGGTAGGATATAATAAAACATGCATATGAATAAAAG
This sequence comes from Metacarcinus magister, assembly GCA_029783475.1. Lineage (NCBI taxonomy): Eukaryota > Metazoa > Arthropoda > Malacostraca > Decapoda > Cancridae > Metacarcinus > Metacarcinus magister. The sequence continues at coordinate 34,121 of JAPQNM010002226.1, read as the reverse complement.
TTTACATAGTTCTCCAGCACGTTGTGAATATTTAATGAGCAGTAGTGGTTATAGAGGAGAGAGAGAGAGAGAGAGAGAGAGAGAGAGAGAGAGAGAGAGAGAGAGAGAGAGAGAGAGAGAGACACGGGGGCGTGGTGGTAAACTCTGCGGGTTTATAGTGCCGTGTTTCATTTACTACGTAGTTAAAATGAATATATACAAATAATTCTCTGTTTCTTTTCTTCATATTGCTTGCTATTCGCTGGGGTTTTTTTTATTATAATTATTTTTTTTCATTCAATTAAAGTTAAGATGAATTTGTATGATAATAGTTCTTGATTATTGTTATTTTTGTTTTTTTTTATAGTTCTCCCTTTTTTTCTTGTAGGTTTTCTGTTTCACGTGTTGGTAGTGTGTTCTCGTTTTCTTTGTGTGACTTGTTGGTACATTGGTCAATTTACGACCTTATGTGTGGGTACTGTAGGGTGACGGATAGGAAGGTGAAGGGAGCAATGCGTCTTGCACCTCACCGTGACGCCCAGTTTTGCGTAACATTCAAGTAACATAAGTTTTTTAGTTTTTTCGTATGTGGTTATTGATGTGTTCCCCGTTTTCTTTGACTTCATGGATGACTTATACATATTTCATTCATTTTTATTTTCGTTCTATAATTTCGTTAACGCTCAAAATAAAAAAGTAAAACGTTGTGGATGCATAACATTTAATATCAACTTCGTATCATATTTCTAGTTTAATTTTATAAACATATATATTTTTTTACATTCTTTTTACCAATTATGTCTTAAACGCAACATTTCTGTGTCTCATCATTGATTTACATCCTCTGTTACACACCCTTTCTTCTTCTACTTCTTGGTCATTCCTTCCCTTCACTTCCTCATTAATCATTCCTTCCCTCTCTTTAATATTGTCGGGTTTTATACATTATTTTACCGCCTGATCCCGTCCAGTTTCAAGAGGTTAAAGTACCTTCGATCAGTATGTATATAAAAAAAAGTCTCAATGTCCCTCGTAATATATGCCGTTGGCGGGGTTGTATTATGTATGTATCCAGCGGTGCAGGGCGGGGCGGTACTGGGGAGGTAAATTATTTCATGTTGTGCAGTGTTTTCAAAGGAGAAGCTTGAAGAGTGAGTGTTTTGCTGGTGATTCTGGCTTGTGTTGCTGTTATTGTTATTATTGTTATTGTTATTGTTATTATTATTGTTGTTATTATTGTTGTTATTATTATTATCATTACTACTACTACTATTACTACTACTACTACTACTACTACTACTACTACTATTACTTTTATTATTCTATATTTCTTCAACATAAGCTAGTTCATAATATTTTCGTTAATGTTTTATCTATCACACACACACACACACACACACACACACAGATACACACACACACACACACACACACACACACACACACACACACACACACACACACTCAGAAAAAAGAACACACACCCTGTTGATTGCTTTTACACTTCTCTCTAAGTGAGGCAAGAATCAAAGGCAGCTGCTTTACCTGCAATTATCGGCGCCTCAGGTGTGAGCAGGTAAGCCGAGAGAAAGAGGGATAAAAGATGGTGGGAGGGAGGGGAGTGAGGGGATGGGAGAGAGAGAGGGGATGGGAGAGAGAGAGAGAGAGAGAGGGGGGTGAGGGGAGAGAGGGAGGGAGGAGAGGATGAGGGAAAACTAAGCATCAGATGAGAATTGTGTGTATTTTCCGTGTTGATTTTTGTTCTTTTGCTCTTTCCTCACTTTTTTTTGTTTTGTTTCTTTTGTTATTGAAGTTGTAAGTCATGATTGTTTTTTACTATCTATCTATCTATCTATTTATTTATCTATCTATCTATCTGTCCATCATTGCCATTCTTTTTTTCATTATTGTTTTACTCTGTTTCACTCCTCTCCATTTTCCTATTACTTCCATTTCTTTCCTTCCCTCCCTCCCCCCCTCCCTCCCCCCCTCCAGCATTATCACGTCACTAATACATTTACAACAGCCGCTGGGTAAAGAGAGTCTGTCCTTCCCCGAATCATCCAATTTCCAATGAAGTTATCACGACCTGACCTTAGTGTGTGTGTGTGTGTGTGGTGTGTGTGTGTGTGTGTGTGTGTGTGTGTGTGTGTGTGTGGACGTCGTGCCTTGTTTCATAATGTTCGGTGTAGTGTTCAGTTGTTTTTTTTATGTGAGGTTCAGTTTGTGTTACTTGTTTTTTTTGTTTTTTTTTTGTGTGTGTTTTTGTATCGTATATTTTTTCTTGTGCTTTATTTTTTTTTTTGTCCTTGTTTGTGTTGTTTTGTTTTATTTGTTTCTTTTATATATTTTTTTAACTCCTTATTTTTTCTCCTTTTCTTCATCTTCTTCTTCATCATCATTTTCTTGTTCTTGTTCTTCTTGTTCTTGTTCTTCTTCTTCTTCTTCTTCTCTTCTTCTTCTTTCTCTTTTTTAACGATACATTTCTTACATTTTTTTTATTTAATTGAAAAAAAAAATCTTTCTTTGTAAGTCATATATAAAAAAAACAATTCACGCACTTTTTTCAATCTCCAGAGTTGACATTCCTTTTCTGTTGAATGCAATAACTATATTTTTTTTTATCTCTATTAAAAAAAAAAAATCTGAAAATGTCGTTCTATTGATCATTAACTCTAGCGCTGACGTCACACACATACACACACACACACACACACACACACACACACACACACACACACACACACACACACACACACACACACACACACAACCATTTAACATTAGCTTGATTTTTTTGTTTTCTTAGTATTTGAAGTCTTAGTCTATTTTTCCACCATAATAATTAATGTATTAATTCCTCAACATGTATTTTTTCAGCCCCTGACTGCCATTATAATAAACAGTTTGTTGCTAATATTATCATTAATATTTTATTGTTATTATTAATGTTATTATTATTACAGTTATTATTATTATTATTATACTTATTATTACTTTTATTATTATTATTATTTATGATATTATTATTATCACTATTATTATTATCAAAACATTGGTAGTATTATTGCATGAATTTTTGCAGTAGGAGGAAGAGGAGGAGGAGGAGGAGTAGGAGGAGGAGGAGGAGGAGGAGGAGGAGGAGGAGGAGGAGGAGGTAGAGGTTGTAATAAACACAAAGGGTCCAACATTCGAGTCATTAATACCGCCAACATTATCGTGAATTTGAAGTCGTTATTAATGCCAGTTACATAAGCGTGTTCCCAGCTCTGTTATTGTAATGGTTACGCTCCACACCCGCCCACCCGACGCTAATGTTTCCCTCATATTTTTTCCCCCCTCATGATAAACTCGTATCCGTGTGTGTGTGTGTGTGTGTGTGTGTGTGTGTGTGTGTGTGTGTGTGTGTGTGTGTGTGTGTTTTTCCGCTCCACTAGTCCCTCTGTTTGGATGTGACACTGTAATTTGGGTGAAACTATTGATAACAAACATTTTATTTTATCACCAACACTATTATCATCACTATCATTATTATTATCATTATTATCATTATTATTATAATTATGAGCATAGCGACTCCTATTATTAACGCCGAAAGTAACGAGAGGATGGGTGGGTGAGGGGAGAGGAGGAGAGGGGGAGGTGAGGGGAGGTGACGGGGAGAGGGGGAGGGGAGGGGAAGTGAGGGGAAATTTTGCATATAATCACCAGCTCCATTTGGGTTCGATTGCGTGCGTTATTACGTAGACTGAATGAAATGAATAGGCGCCAGTCAGGGTGAGGGAAGGGGAGGGGAGGGGAGGGGAAAAATTAAGGGGAGTGAGGTAAGGGAAGGGGAGAGGTGACTGGTAGGGCCACGTAGAGGGAGGAGGAGGAACAGGAGGAGGAGGAAAGGAGTATTGGTGTCAGGAGGAGGGAGAGAGTGTCAGGTGTGGGGTGACAGGGGGAAGGGAAGGGTGTGGAGAGAGAGAGAGAGAGAGAGAGAGAGAGAGAGAGAGAGAGAGAGAGAGAGAGAGAGAGAGAGAGAGAGAGAGAGAGAGAGAGAGAGAGAGAAGGGTGTGGCTCCAATATGATGAAAATGTTTGATCATAAAGAAGGAAGTGAATATGTAAATGAGTCAGAGATATTCATATATATATATA
>JAPQNM010002226.1:25000-27500 GCA_029783475.1 Metacarcinus magister | reverse complement strand
GAAGGAATGAGAGGAAAATTGAAGGAAGGGGAGGAGTGAGTGAGGGGTAAAGGGAGGAAGGATTGAGTGAGGGGGGAAAAAGGGTAGGAGAGAGAGTGATAGAGAAGGTTATTTGGCGTTCGTTATATTAGTTGAGGAAGTATTTCATTGTTATGGGAAAAGTTTAGTGTCTAGTTTGTATAAGAGAGAGAGAGAGAGAGAGAGAGAGAGAGAGAGAGAGAGAGAGAGAGAGAGAGAGAGAGAGAGAGAGAGAGAGAGAGAGAGAGAGAGAATAAGAAAACACAATAATCTTCATCATCATTATAATCACCACCACCACCATCATCATCATCATCATCATCATCATTATAATCCGGTTAGACTGAGGTATTAATTAATTCGGTGAAGGTTATATTAGCTTGCTCTTCCTACTCTCCCCTCACCCTCACCCTCCCTTCCTCCCCTCACCCTCACCCTCCCTTCCTCCCCTCACCCTCACCCATCTCCCTTCACCCGTCACACCATTCCTCATCCTGCAAGATCTCTCCATATATCACCCATTTCTCACCCATCCCTCCCTCATCCCTTACTCAGTCACTCTCCTCATTTTCCCCTCTTCCCTTACTTCGTGTGTAAGGGGAAGGAAGAAGAGAAGAGAAGGAAAGGGAATAGAAGGGAGGAAGGAGGAAAGGGGGATTTAGACCATTAGAAAGTGATGGGAAGGGAAGGGGAAATGGAAAGGAAGAAGGGAGGAGAAAGGAGAGAAGAAAAAGGATTAAGGAGAAAGGAGGAAGGAAAGAGAGAGAGAGAGATAGAAGGTAAAGAAGTGATGAGAATGGAAAAGGAAAGGGAAGATAATGGAAGGGAAAGAGAAAGGAAAGGAATGAGGGGAAACGGAATGAAGTGAAGGGAAGGAAGGGAAGAACACGTAAAGAAGGGAAGTGAAGTTAAATGAAAATAAAGGAAGGGAACTGAGGGGAAATTATATGAGGGAAAGGTGAAGGGGAAGGAAAGGGAAAATGAGAAAAAGAAAGTAGTTATGGGGAAAGAGAAGTGAAGGGAAAAATAAAGTGAGGGAAAAGTGAAGTGAAGGGAAAATAAAATGAGATGAAAGGGAAAATTAGGAGAAAAAAAATGAGGGGAAAGTGAAGTGAAGATGAAAAAATAAAATGAGAAGAAAAGAAGTGAGGGGAAACAGTAATAGTAAGTGAAGTGAAAGTGAAAGTGAAGTGAGGGGAAGTGAAAGTGAAGTGAGGGGAAGTGAAAGTGAAGTGAGGGGAAGTAGCAGCCAACACTTCCTTTGGCATCAGTTAAATCGTACATTACAGGGATTCGAACGATGGTTGAAGGATGGCAGGCAAGGGAACCATTACGCCAGACTCGGGTGTGTTAATCTGCTTTATGCCACATTTCCCCTCTCCCTCACCCCCCCCTCTCTCCTCTCTCCTCTCTTTCCCTCTTACCCTCTTACCCTTCCATCCCTCATCTCCTCTCTTCCTCTCTTTCTCTCCTCTTCATTTCCTTGTCTTACATTCTATTCTTGCTGTTATTCATTCTTATTTGCATTTTTATCTTTCCTCTTCTTCCTTCCCTCTCTTTCTCTCTCCCTTCCTTCCTTCCTTTCTTTCTTTCTTTCTTTCTTTTAAACTCCATTTTCTATACTACTTGTCATTCAAAAGTCTTCGTTGTCGTTATTCATTCATGTATACATTTTTTTTTCTCATTCTCTCTCTCTCTCTCTCTCTCTCTCTCTCTCTCTCTCTCTCTCTCTCTCTCTCTCTCTCTCTCTCTCTCTCTCTCTCTCTCTCTCTCTCTCTCTCTCTCTCTCTCTCTCTCTCTCTAAGTGACTTGTTTCTCCACAAACACGTGACTCATTGTTTGGAAATCTTATTGTGTTTACAGATTAAATTTTTCTGTTTGTCTTTCCTTGTTTGTTGTTTATTTTTTACTCCATTGTGTTTTAAGCATACGAGTGAGGAGGAGGAGGAGGAGGAGGAGGAGGAGGAGGAGGAGGAGGAGGAGGAGGAGGAGGAGGAGGAGGAGGAGGAGGATAAGAACAATAAGATATAGAAAACCTTCCTTTCATTCATTATCTTCAATTTAATATAGTTCCTCCATTTTTGTATTTATATTTCACCTCATTAACAAAACAGGTAAACACACACACACACACACACACACACACACACACACACACACACACACACACACACACACACACACACACACACACACACAGGTAGACATGCAATTAAAACCTCATTAAACATTACAAAATACGTAAATCCATGTCTTATATATTATGTATTTCTCTTCCCTAATTGTCTTCACGTTTTATTTACTTTCCTTTAATGTGAGATAGGTTAAAAAAGAAAGAAAAAGAAGTATATATATATTTACCTTACACTTGCCCTCCAGCGCTTCCCTGCTCAGGTGAAACGGACAGGTTAATTTGATGGCTGAACAGGTAACATGGTAGGTAAGGTAAGGTGAAGGCTATTAGCGAAACCTTCCTTACCTG
>JAPQNM010002226.1:10000-17500 GCA_029783475.1 Metacarcinus magister | reverse complement strand
TTTTAACTCCAAATAGAACGAAAAAAAAGGGAAATGACACTGAAATAAAACAAAGAAAAAAAAAGAGAGAAAAATACAGGTAGATGGAAACAAAGAACATTGATGATCACTGATGCAACGAAATTAAAGGGAAATAAATGAGATGACACTAAATCAATGAACTAAAAGAGATAAGTACAGGTAGATAATAACAGGTAATAACAGGTAATACACAGGTATGATAATTAGGTATTAAGAGACACATAATTGCAGGTGTTCATTAGTATATTAATATGTTTATAGGTTAGAAAATATGGAGATTAATGGTGAAATATTTTGTTGTAATTTTCCAAAGAAGAAGAAAAAAAAAAGAGAAGAAGTAGAAGAAGAAAAAATAGAAGAAGAATAGAAGTAGAGAAAGGAAAAGGAGAAGAACAAGAAAAAGAAGAAAAAGAAAAGAGAAACAGAAAGAAGAAAAACAACAACAACAACAACAACAACAACAACAACAAAAACCTCATAAATATTTAAATAAAAAAATAAAAAAAACGAAAGAATAAGAAATGCGCAAGAAAACAAGTATTAAAAAAGAAACAAAAAATTCTCCCCAAATACCTGTTCATTACGTGTATAAGCCCCGTCAGGTGTGTATCAAAGGTGTTGTTGATGCAAGGGACAAACAAACAGACAAACAAACAAACAAACAAACAGACATAAAGACAGACATACAGACGGACGGCTAAACAATGCAGTGGGAGAGGATGGGAGAAGAGGAGGAGGAGGAGGAGGAGGAGGAAACCAAGACAATGACATGATGATAATGATGATGATGATATTATATTACTACTACTACTACTACTACTAATAATAATAATAATAATAATAATAATAATAATAATAATAATAATAATAATATGAAAAATGACAAAACTTACGTATATACACAAAAAATATATAAATAAATGAAAACTAGCAATAGATAGATGAATAGATATACATATGAATTGATAAAGGATTCAAACACATAATGAATCTGAATCATCGAACCACTGAACCACAGCATCCTCGAAACACTGAACCACTTAATTAGTGAACCAAGTCAAGAGGAAACGCAAGGAAAGCGAACATAAATAATAATAATAATAATAATAATAATATAATAATAATAATAATAATGATGGGAAAAAAATAATAATAATGGACACTCAAGACTTACTCAAGGGCTTCATTATTATTATTATTATTATTATTATTATTATTATTATTATTATTATTATTATTTTTAGTGTTAATATTATCATTGTTTTTATTGTTGTTCCTAATTTCATATCATTATTTTAGTTTTCTCCTCCTCCCCCTCCTCCTCCTCCTCCTCCTCCTCCTCCTCCTCCTCCTCCTCCTCCTCCTCCTCCTCCTCCTCCTCCTCCTCCACACACGTAACAAAACAAAACTTACAAAAGGTCAACCCACAGACGCTGGTCTTACTAGGAAAAAAAACAATTCAGAACGACAGGACAAACAGCGACAGGACGACGACGAGAGAGAGAGAGAGAGAGAGAGAGAGAGAGAGAGAGAGAGAGAGAGAGAGAGAGAGAGAGAGAGAGAGAGAGAGAGAGAGAGAGAGAGAGGAGAGAGAGAAAGGAAGGAAGAGGAGAAGAGAGATTAAAAAATAAGCTGAAAATAAAGGCCATGTAAAAGGGGAAAAAGGAAAGAAAGAAATAAAAATTAAGGAAGAAGGAGGAAAAAAAGATTATATTTCCCTCTTGTTTCCTTCTTTTGTTCACTTTTATCTCCAACATTAAATTGCAAACCACCTCCTACCCCTTCTCCTCCTCCTCCTCCTCCTCCTCCTCCTCCTCCTCCTCCTCCCTTACCCACCTCAGATCATTTCGTAGGAGCAAATAACAAGTAGAAAGGAGAGTTAGGTGTGTAAGGGGTTAAAGGGGGGTAAGGGGGGGGGTTAAGGGGCTTGTAAGGGGTCTCTGGGGTAGTCCTTGAGGCTCCTTGAGTGATCCTCCATCTGCTTAGGGACCAGGTGGTGTCCTTCTACCTGTGGAACAACCTTAATGAGGCCCCAGTAATGAGGATTAGGTAATTAGGACCAGGTGGAGAGGTACTTGGGTGCTACTGAAGGGTGGACTCCTCTGGGATTTGCTTGCTGCCTTGTATTGTTGGAGGAGGAGGAGGAGGAGGAGGAGGAGGAGGAGGAGGAGGAGGAGGAGGAAGTGAAGGAGAAGACTGGTAAATGTAAGAGTATTTTTTATTTTATTTTTCTTGGTCTTTTTTTTTGGTATTGTCTGTTCTTCTCTGTTTCTCTATTTATTTATTTGTTCTCCATCTATCTATCTATTTTTTTTCTCTCTCTCTCTCTCTCTCTTTCTCTCTTTCTCTCTCTCTTTGACCTATGTTTTTCTTCTATCACTAAACTTTTCCTCATGAGCTCCTCCTCCTCCTCCTCCTCCTCCTCCTCCTCCTCCTCCTCCTCCTCCTCCTCCTCCTCCTCCTCCTCCTCCTCCTCCACACACCACAAGTTAATACAAGGCAAAGAAGAGCAGGCAGCTTCTCTCCACAAGTTAAGTTCGTGTGTGTAGCGAGGCGAGGCAAGGTAACTTCTAGTGAGGGAAGGAGAGTAAACAGAAAGCCAACTACATACTCTCTCTCTCTCTCTCTCTCTCTCTCTCTCTCTCTCTCTCTCTCTCTCTCTCTCTCTCTCTCTCTCTCTCTCTCTCTCTCTCTCTCTCTCTCTCTCTCTCTCTCTCTCTCTCTCTTCCCCTTCCCACAAGCAATCATTCCCTTTTCTCTCACCTCTCTTTCTCCTCTTCTGTTCCCCTTTCCTTACCCACAAACCACAATTTTCCTTCTCTCTTCCCTCTCTCTTCCCTCTTTTCCCTTTCCTCCCCTCTTTTTCCCTTTTTTCCCTTCTTTTTCCCCTATCTTCCCCTTTTTTCCCCTCTTTTCCCTTCTCTTTCCCCTCTCTTCTCCCTTCTCTTTCCCCTCCCTTCCCATCTCTCTCTCCTATCTTCCCCTCTCTTTCCCCTCACTTTCCCCTCTATTTCCTTCCCTTTCCCCTCCTTTCCCCTCCTCCCCTCAACGTATGACCTTCTAGCCTCTGCTGTCACCTGTTAAGTGGGCCGGCTCAGGTGTGTCCTTAATTGGGTTTAGCTGTGTCCTCCTCACCTGATAGTGGCCAGGTGTGCTGAGGCCTCCAAGGTATGCTTAGCTATTTCATGGTTTATTTACCTGTGTTTATATTGTTCTAGGTGTCTTGTTTATTGTCTATTTTGCCTACGTGTGTTTTTTTTATTTTTTTATTTTTTTTTATATTTCGTTTGATTTGGTTTTGGTTTTTTGGTCTGTTTGTCATGTTTTAATGTTTTTCTTTCGTTTTCTTCTGAGTGTTTTGTTTTTTTTCTTGCTATTTACTTCTCATTCTGGTCCATGTCCATTATTTCTTCCGTATCCTTTTCTCAATACTTGCCATCTTTATTATTATCTCTCTCTATATCTCTCTCTCTCTCTCTCTCTCTCTCTCTCTCTCTCTCTCTCTCTCTCTCTCTCTCTCTCTCTCTCTCTCTCTCTCTCTCTCTCTCTCTCTCTCTCTCTTTCTTTCTCTCACGCAGTGCTCGTAAAATATTAAGTTGAATTTTTTAAGAGAGAACCCACACCTAGGAGTGAGAGAGAGAGAGAGAGAGAGAGAGAGAGAGAGAGAGAGAGAGAGAGAGAGAGAGAGAGAGAGAGAGAGAGAGAGAGAGAGAGAGAGAGAGAGAGAGAGAGAGAGAGTCCAAGTTGAGGGTACATGCTACGTTTTAATGCTAATGTATAAAGTGCATTATGGGGATTAAAAAAACAGGGCCACCCACCACCGTGTGTGTGTGTGTGTGTGTGTGTGTGTGTGTGTGTGTGTGTGTGTGTGTGTGTGTGTGTGTTTCCTGGGACTCAAAATAAGAAACAGAATTGAAGAAAAAAAAACAACATAATATTGATCTTCGTAAAGTTAGATTAATTTTAGTAAATCAACAACAACAACAACAACAAACACTAACACACACACACACACACACACACACACACACACACACACACACACACACACACACCCACACACACACACACACACACACACACACACACCACATCCTGCTACCATGACCTTGACAATCACACTCTCAAGGTCAAGAGGTCATTACAATAGTTGACTTTCTACCCAGACCCAGAAATTTCAAGACAGTACATACGTTTTCTATGCAATTCCGTTTTCTGTTGGTGTGTAAAGGAGTGAGGTGGAGGGGGGGGGGCTGTGGTAGAGTCATTTAGAGTGAGATATAAAGACAGTGCGGCAAAGAGAAGGAGAGGGAAAAGGAAGAGGGAGAGAAAGGGAGAGACATAGTAAAGAGAAGAGAATGGAGTGGAAAGAAAATGTAAAATGATAAAGTGGCATAGAGAGAGACAGAGAGAAAGAGAGAGAGAGAGATAGAGAGATAGAGAAAGAGAGACACAGAGAGGATGAAGAGAATAAATAAAGAAAAATAAAGAGATAAAGAGAAATAGAGAACAGACAGCAATCCAAATTCAGTAAAAAAAAAAAGGAAAAAAAAAATAAATAAATAAATAAATAAATAAATAAGAAATCATAACATAGAGATTGAAGAGGAACAGAAAAAAACAGGAGAAAATCGAAGGCCAAGTGAGTCAATGTATGAAGTAATACATAAAACACCTGAAGGTTAACTAAATACATGAAACACTAACAATAACAATAGTTTGGAAAGTGCATGTCAGTCTACTCTTGTTTAGTTTTAGTTCTAGTTTAGTTTAGTTTACTCTGCGTGAAACTGAAAAGAAAACGTGATTGTGGTGGTAATAGTAGTAGTAATAGTAATAGTAGTAGTAGTAGTGGTGATAGTACTATTTTTCTCGTTCTACTACTACTACCACTACTTCTACTACTACTACTACTACTACTACTACTACTACTACTACTACTACTACTACTACTACTACTACTACTACTATTCATGTGGGTGTTACGTGAGGAAAAGGAGGAGGAAGAGGAGGAGGAGAAGGAGGGAAGGACAGAGTGTGTGTGTGTGTGTGTGTGTGTGTGTGTCGGTGTGTGTGTCGGTATGTGTCTCGCGTGTGTGCGTGCGTGTGTGTATGCCATCCTGTGTGTCTGATACAAATGGTGTGTGTGTGTGTGTGTGTGTGTGTGTGTGTGTGTGTGTGTGTATGTGTGTGTGTGTGTGTGTGTGTGTGTGTGTGTGTTTGTGAGTGTGAGAAAGACAAATTGCGTTGGATTACTTTAAAGTGTGTTACAGCATTGCAGAGGGCGAGTGTCACGAGGCTTTGTGTGTGTGTGTGTGTGCGTGCGAGAGAGAGAGAGAGAGAGAGAGAGAGAGAGAGAGAGAGAGAGAGAGAGAGAGAGAGAGAGAGAGAGAGAGAGAGACAGAGGCAGAGAAACAGAGACTACATAGAAAAAAAGAATAAACAATAGACAACACAAATAATGAAAATAGAAACAGAGATAGAGATAGAGCAAGAGAGATATAATAGAGAGATAGATAGAGAGGTGTAGGCAGCCGTGTTGGTTGAGGTTGAAGATAATGTCATCAGCTGGTCTCTAATGCTATTGTCTGCCCGAACCCTGCAAGAGAGAGAGAGAGAGAGAGAGAGAGAGAGAGAGAGAGAGAGAGAGAGAGAGAGAGAGAGAGAGAGAGAGAGACCCCCAGCTCACCATTCCTGTAACTCTACACACTAACTTGCACGCAGTCTCCTCCGTGCAAACTAATGTCTTGTGTCCTGTCTTAGTGGGGTAGCTTGGCTGTGTGGAGGGAGTTTGTCTTCCTGGCTTAGGCGGAGGAGGAGGAGGAGGAGGAGGAGGAGGAGGAGGAGGAGGAGGAGGAGGAGGAGGAGGAGGAGGAGGAGGGGGAGGAGAGGGAAAGGTGAAGATAGTGGTGGTAGTATTAGGAGAGTAAGTATTGAGGAAGAGAAAGAGAAGGAGGAGTAGGAGGAGAAGGCTGAAGATGATGGTAGTAGTAGAAAGGAGGAATAGGAGGAGAAGTAATAAAGGAAGGAGAAAGAGGAAGAGGAGTGAGAATATAATGTGTGTGGTTGTAGTGAGAGTGGAAGAAGGAGGAGGAGGAGGAGGAGAAGAAGGAGGAGGAGGAGGAAGAGGAATTATTATATATTCTTGTCTTACGTCTATCCACATCATTATCTTTATTATCTCTCTCTCTCTCTCTCTCTCTCTCTCTCTCTCTCTCTCTCTCTCTCTCTCTCTCTCTCTCTCTCTCTCTCTCTCTCTCTCTCCTCATCTTTATCACATCTTCATCGCTTTCACACAATCTAATTCCTTCATTATATCTTATCTCTTATAATCTTATCTAATATCTTTATCATATTTCGTCTAATTCCTCTCTTTACTTCCTCCTTCCAATGTCTGAATGAAGAGAAAGGGAAAAACAGGTAAATGAGAAGGAGAGAGAGAGAGAGAGAAAGAGGGAGAGAGAAGAGAGAAGGAAAGGGAAGGAAGGAAGGTAGGTAAGGTTATAATAATTTCACCGTAACATACCTGCCTAATAAGGTCATTAATTCCTTCCCTTCATTCAACTCTCGTAGGACAGATGAGAGAGAGAGAGAGAGAGAGAGAGAGAGAGAGAGAGAGAGAGAGAGAGAGAGAGGAGAGAGAGAGAGAGAGAGAGAGAGAGAGAGAGGTAACAAAGATTGATGTGAAAAATACTTATGTAGTATTTTGGAAGTCAAGAAACATTTAAATTCTGACAAAATATTTCTTTATATATTTTTTTCTCTGTTTGATTTGCTTTCTATCTATCTGTCTGTCTGTCTGTCTGTCTGTCTGTTTATCTGTCTGTCTGTCTGTTTATCTGTCTGTCTGTCTGTTTATCTATCTGTCTGTCTGTTTGCCTCTGTGTATGTATATGTGTGACTGTCTGTTTTTTTATATATATATTTTATGTAAGTATTAGTAAAGTTCAATAAAGGTTTAAAGTTACATTCTTTAGGTGCAATTTTCTTTCTCTCTCTCTATCTATCTATATATTTATCTTATCTATCTATATGTCTCTCTCTCTCTCTCTCTCTCTCTCTCTCTCTCTCTCTCTCTCTCTCTCTCTCTCTCTCTCTCTCTCTCTCTCTCTCTCTCTCTCTCTCTCTCCTGGGAGGTCAGCAATGATTGGCTAATCCTACTAGGCTCAGAAGGTCACTCGATTCGGATTGGATTAGGATCGAAGAATTTTGGTAAAGTTTTCGTTCAGATGGAAACTTGATCCGGCAATCTGAGGGGAAACTCAACTTGGAATGAGGGGAAAAAACTATAAAAAATGCATAAAAAAGGGTATTGTAGTAAACTTATCTGGAAATGAGGGGAAAAAATGGAAAAAAAGGGGAAAAAATGAGGTGCTGGAATAAGAGGGAAAAAATATATATGTGAAAAGATGATGATTGTTGACTTGAGGGAAATAAATGAGGGAAATAAGGTAGTAATGAGTGTAGGATATATGAGGG
>JAPQNM010002226.1:0-2500 GCA_029783475.1 Metacarcinus magister | reverse complement strand
GCGTAAAATTTGAATTCTCTAAAGTGTGGGAATAGAATTAAAGGAATATTTTATTAATTAGTAAACCGCGTGACGAGAGTGAATGTTTAATGAATAGATTTTTGTGAGGGAGAGAGAGAGAGATGAGGAGAGAGAGAGAGAGAGAGAGAGAGAGAGAGAGAGAGGAGAGAGAGAGAGAGAGAGAGAGGAGAGAGAGAGACGTTCATATTAATGTTTGAATACTGAATATAGCTTTAATAACACGGATTGAAGCTCAAAACTATCATCATTATCATTATTATTATTATCATTATTACTATTTGATCATTATTATTATCATTATCATTATTATTATTATTATTATCATCACTATTATTATACAAAAAATATATACATTCACAAAATAAACAATTAACATACATACATACATACATACATACATACATACATACATACATACATACACACACTCCCCCCCCCACGCCCCCCTTAATAAAAAATAATAATAATGGTGTAAATATATTCTCTTCACTCTTTAAATTCGTAAATATTTGTATAATCTAGAAATTAATTAAGAAAACTATTTACTGTGGATGTTTGTTAATGTGTGAAAATACTCTCTCTCTCTCTCTCTCTCTCTCTCTCTCTCTCTCTCTCTCTCTCTCTCTCTCTCTCTCTCTCTCTCTCTCTCTCTCTCTCTCTCTCTCTCTCTCTCTCTCTCTCTCTCTCTCTCTCTAAGGTAAGTTAATTCAATATCTACCTGAGTGTTAATCAATCTACCACGTACCTCTTTGTCCTCTTCCTCTTCCTCTTCCCTCTTCTTCCCTTCCTCCTCTTCCCTTCCTCTGATTTCCTCCTCTTCCTTCCCTTTCATCTTTTTTTGTTCCTTTTTTTCTTTCCTTTGTTGTCTCTTTTTTTCTATTTTTTGTTCTCTCTCTCTCTCTCTCTCTCTCTCTCTCTCTCTCTCCTCTCTCTCTCTCTCTCTCTCTCTCTCTCTCTCTCTCTCTCTCTCTCTCTCTCTCTCTCTCTCTCTCTCTCTCTCTCTCTCTCTCTCTCGTTAGAATGTTGTTTTGTATCTTTGTTTTGTGTTTTATTTTTATTGTTGTTTTTATTTATTCTTTTGATTCCTTTCTGTTTCCTAGATTTGTTTTATATAAGTTCGTTTATTTTTTATTTTTATTTTTATTTTTATTTTTTTGTGATATTTTATTTATATTGTTATCTATTTTCTCGTCGTTAAATGCATCAATTTTTTTTTTTCTTTTCTTTCATTTTTTTCAATTCTATTTTATTCCTCCTCTTGCATGTTAATTATTTTTCTCTCTTTTATTTCTCTCTCTCACTTTTTTCCCCCTCTCTCTCCCCTCTCCCTCCCCTCTCCCCCTTCTCCCTTCCCCTTCCCCTTTCCCCTCCTAATACAACTACAATAATAAGGGGAAACATATTATCTCCCTTTTCCCCTTCCCTATAACTCCCCTCCACCCATTCCTTCACCCTACCTTCCCTTCCTCCACCCATTCACCCCTCCACCCTCCCTCCAACTATTCCCTCACCTTCCCTTCCCCTCCACCCTTAACCCATTTTCTCCCCTTCCCTTCCCCTCCACCCATTCCTTCACCCTCCCCCGCCCCTTCCACCTGCTCTCCACTCCCACCTGGCCTCACCTCACGCATTTTTCCCCTTCATATAAGCAAATTACCTGCTGGACCTACATACACCTGTAATTTGGGGGAGTAACATTCCTCATTCTGCTCCTGTCACATAGATGGCGGTGACCTCTGTGTTGTGTACCGTAGTGTGTGTGTGTGTGTGTGTGTGTAGAAGAGAAGCAAATGTGAAAGAATAGAGAGAGAAACACACACGCGCATACACACACACACACACACACACACACACACACACACACACACACACACACACAATTACATCATAAACGGAATGTAATTGTTGAAGGATTTTTCCACATAACTTAATATTCAGGTGTATTGCCTTTGTTTTTTTATTTTTTTATTGTGTGTGTGTGTGTGGTGTGTGTGTGTGTGTGTGTGTGTGTGTGTGTGTGTGTGTGTGTAGAGAGAGAGAGAGAGAGAGAGAGAGAGAGAGACGAGAGAGAGAGGAGAGAGAGAGAGAGAGAGAGAGAGAGAGAGAGAGAGAGAGAGAGAGAGAGAGTCAGAGGTATACATTTTATAAACTACAAAACATTATCTCTTTTTTTTTTTTTCTCCTCTCTCTCTCTCTCTCTGCCAGTCCAACCGCGGCTGCGTTCGCACCTCTCTCTCCTCTGTCTCTCTCTCGTCGAAGTCACTCCCTTTCTCCATGCCTCTCTCCCGTCTCTCTATTCCCCACCCCCCTCGCTCTGCTCTCGCCGCTCCTCGTTCAAACTCAATCTAAGCCCCTCGAACCCACGCGCCACTCCTCCATTTGCTATGGCGAGAAATTGCCTTCGCGACTCTACCCCCTCTTGGATTGCATCGAATTCTCCGTCACACTCTATTCTCCCTTCCTGTATCTCTCGTCTCCG
>JAPQNM010002220.1:22500-59106 GCA_029783475.1 Metacarcinus magister | reverse complement strand
ATATTGCTACAAAGGCCTGTAGTCCCTCCATCCAGGACTTGTTTTGGCGGGGAGGTCGTGCGGGTGACGCTGGGTCTACTCGACATGAGATTACAGCCTTCGCCTCGACCAGTGGTGTTCGCTCTGTTCTCTGCTACACCCAGAATACCACAAAGCCCGCGTGAGGCCCTGTGAGTGCCATGCCAATACAGGTGGACACTGTGCTTGCCTGTGAAGGACCTGGGGTGTGGGAGTGACTCTGTGACTCTGACTGTGTGGGAGCTGGGGCTGTGCACCGCTGGGGCTGTCCGCCGCCGAGTCTGTGACCGCCTGCCCTCAGAAGTGGGAGTCCTGTTATCTGGCTGTTAGCAAGAGGCCGTGCGAGGTATCTCTTGGGAGACCAGTGAGTGTGGCTGGTGGCGTGCAGTTTTCAGTGTACACAGGACTCGGGCTGAGCCAGGAATGATGCCTGACGCAGAGGATGAGGGATCTGGTGCCACCCAGTCACTATTGTCGGCTTTGGCGGCTAAGGAAACACAGCAACAGGTGGCACGGGCTGCTATGAAGGCGGAACTGCAGGCTTGACAGGCGGAGATAGGTCATTGCTGTCGAGCTGAAAAGAGGAGTTAAAGCAGTTCACTTGAGAAAGCTGTCACGAGGTGATGAAAGAAATGGAGGAAGAAGTGTCATGCTTGAGTCAGGAAGTTGAGCAGCACATAGAATGCCTGGAGGCACGCTGGCAGCTGAGCAGTCTGTAGTGTCAGGCGGGTCACCGTACCCTGTGTGTCTGAAGGAGTTGAAGCCGACTGGTAAGGACGACGAAGCTAGCAAAGTGGGTAGCCAATACAGTTTGGGTGCAGAGGGTATGTGGCAGACAAGCGGTGATGCTGGGCCGCTGTGGCGCGCCAGCCCCTCCTGCCACTCCTCACCCATTTACACCTTACCCTTCTGTTTGCCACTGCAAGCCCCAAGAATATGATGGAAGTGTACCCTGGGATGCCTACCACACCAAGTTCGAGCTTCTGGTGGAGGCTCAGGCCTGGGACTCGAAGGAACGTGCAGTGCAGTTGGTGTCCTCTTTGAAGGGCAGTGCGGTAGAGGTGCTGAGCCATTTGACATCGCCACAACACACTTCTTAGGACTGTGTGGTGGCCGCCCTTGAACGGAGGTACGGACACAAACACCAGGCGGAGGTGTTCTAAGCCAGGTTCAAGGCCGCATATTCAAGAATTGTAAGTGAGATCACATACCCAGCGCGAGAATGGCTGGCGCGCGACAATTTACGGAGTAACTAACCAAACTTTATTTACTCACTCCCTCTATGGCTCTCTCTCTCTCTCTCTTTCTCTTTCTCTTTCTTTCTCTCTCTCTCTCTCTCTCTCTCTCTCTCTCTCTCTCTCTCTCTCTCTCTCTCTCTCTCTCTCTCTCTCTCTCTCACCATTTTTTGTTTTTTTTCTTTTGTGTTTTTAACCTAACCTAACCTAACCTAAGTCTACACACACACAGGTTAGATTTAGATTAGGTTTGGTTAGGTTTAGGTTAGGTCAGGTTAAAAACACATGAGAAAAAAAAACATCACAACAGTTGTAAAAAAGAGAGAGAGAGAGAGAGAGAGAGAGAGAGAGAGAGAGAGAGAGAGAGAGAGAGAGAGAGAGAGAGAGAGAGAGAGAGAGAGAGAGATGATATATGTTTAGCCTAGTGAATAAAATTTGGTTAGTTACTCTTTAAATTGCCGCGCGCCAGCCGTTTTCGCGCAGGATACAAGATCTCGCTTACAATTCATGAATGTGCTTCCGGGCCAGGATGAGGGGGCGAGGAGAGCCCCTACAGCAGCTGGCTCAGGAGCTAGAGTGCCTGGTGAGGAGGGCGTATCCAGATGCCCCGGAGATTGTGACATTGTTGCTCCTGAAGGATCAGTTTGTTAACGCCCTTGGAGATCCTCAGCCTCAGGTGTACATCAATTATGCACATGCTGCCGACCTGCAGGACGCGCTGGCTTAAGCTCTTGAGCTTGAGTCATTAGTGGCGTCCAGTAGCATCATGTATCAAACAGCGGGCAGGGAGTAAGAGTTTCGGGCCAGGAGGGGCAGCATCCAGAAGCAATCTGCAGGCACCAGTGCTGATGGGTTTACGGGGAACTACTGGGAGTGTGAGCAGCAAGGGCACATGAAGAGGGACTGCCCCGAGTTGAGGGAGGCCATATGTTTTTCAGCCCTGCTGCTGGAGTTGTGGCCAGCTAGGCCATTACTCCCAAACATGCCTGCAGCACAAGCTTGTCGACACTCCTTTGTCGCCGTGAAACAACAGCGGGCTGGGGACTTAGGCCCTCTTCCAACCAGTGCCTCAACAGTCCCACTCTCAATAAGGTGTCAGTCCACGACCCCGCACATTGTGCAGGTTGAGGGCACAGTAAACGGCAAGCCACATTTCCTGACTGTGGATTCAGAGGCAGAAAGGACGTTTGTCAGCGTGGATATGATGGCAGCACAAGCCCCTCCCCTGGCGGCACAACAACTGTGTGGCGTGACTGGCCACTGCACGGAGTTACGAGGAGGTGAAGATCGGAGTAGGAAGCAAGGAAGAGGAAATGCCTGTGTATGTGGCAGGTATTGGCATCCCTTGTCTCCTCGACTTGGACCACCTAAAGAAGAATGGCGCCTGTCTGAACCCGAGTGCCGTCCAGGCTCAGCCGGAGAATAAGGCAGGGCGGTGTGCTAGTGGAACCATCACTATCCCGAACGCTAAGTGAGGGCTTGGCTGTTGGATGCACTCTTGTGCTGCCTGATGAGAGGGAGGTTGTCTTGCTAGTGGACAATGTGACGGAAAGGGAGAAACTCATCCCTAAAGGGACTGTGGTAGGCTCCTATGAGGAAGTGGAGTGAGTGTGCTTGGCATCGAGCTTGGTGCAGCAGGAACAGCATGTTGATGGTGGTGTGCTTGCCCATATGCGGGACTTGTTGAGCAGGAGTGCAACGTGCTTGGACCTCAGGCAGGCAGCGCGCCAGGCTGTGCTGCTTCACTCCTAAGCAGATGTGTTCTTGGCAGAAGACTTGGACCTGGGGCACACCGCCCTGGTGAAGCACCACATCAACACCAGCAACAGTCTGCCCATCAAGCAGCCACCATGGAGAATCCCTTCCGCCAAGCGGCAGGAAATAGAGAAAGCGGTGGACGAACTTATCGCACAGGGTGCTGTAGAAAAGTCTCAGAGCCCCTGGTCATCTGCTGTGGTCCTAGTGGGGGAGAAAGATGGCACATCGGGTCTGAACAACGTGACAGTTAAAGACTCTTATCCTCTGCCACATGTAGATGACACCCTGGACACGTTGGCTGGCACGAAGTGGTTCTCCACCCTGGACCTTAAGTGCGATTACCACCAGGTGGAGATGGCCGAAGAGGATAAGGAGAAAATGGCATTCACCTATGGCCGTGGCCTGTGGCACTTCAAGGTCATGAGCTTCGGACTTTGCAACGCGCCAGCAACCTTCGAGCGATTGATGGAACGGGTGCTGGACGGTCTGCATTGTAAGGCCTTTCTCATCTACTTGGACGACATTATTGTGCTTGGGGCAACGTTCATGGAGAAACTGGAGCGCCTGGAGGTGTTGCTGAAGCATTTCCGTGCTGCCAACCTGAAACTGAACACCAAGAATTGTGTGTTGTTCCAGTGTGAAGTGCTGTTCTTGGGGTACATCGTTGGACAAGAAGGGGTGAAGGCAGGCTCGCAAAAGGTGACTGCAGTTAAGGAGTGGCAGGTACCAAAGACAGTGAAAGATGTAAGGAACTTCTTGAGCATCTGTACGTATTACAGAAGATTTGTCCAGGGTTTTACCACCATTGCTGCAGGGTTTTACCACCATTGCTGCTCCTCTTCACCATCTGATCCATAAGGGTGCGTTGTTCCGCTGGGACGACTTATGCCAGGCAGCCTTCAACTGACTGAAGGAGGCCTTTGTAGAGGCACTGATGCTGCCTTAATCTGACCCCAGCCGTCCATACACCCTGGATTGCGACGCCAACATGGAAGGTATCGATGCTGTGCTCTCCCAATTGCAGGGGAGACAGGAGAGAGTGGTCGCCTACTATGGCCCCGGAGAAGAATTTTTGCGTGACGTGCAAGGAGCTGCTGACGATAGTAAAGTAAACTTTAGTCTTTACTGTAGTTCGGTGACTAGAATTGAATTGCTCATTCTAGGCGAGATCTCACAAATGCTGCATAGAGTTTTTCCATTACTTCTGGGGATTTGTGATAAAGATTCCTTAAAATTAAACCTAACATCATAGTCGCTTTCTTACTTGCAGCTGTGCACTGATCACTCAATTTTAGCATACTACTAATGATTGCTCTAAAGTCTTTTTCTTGTTTAACATCATCGAGCACCTGGTCTCGCATCTTGTATTTAAAATTTGGAATTTTATGACCAATATGCATAACTTAACACTTATTTGTATCAGACGGCATTTGTTATTTCTTGCTCCAATTGATTTGTTTATTTTTGTTCTCCTGAATTTTACTAGTCTTCAGAGCATAATACTTTACTGCTAAGTTTTGTACCATCTGCAGATTTTGCTATTTTTGACAGAAAATTACCTTCTAAATCATCCACATAAATATGGAAGAGCAAGACCAACCCTTGAGGCACACAACTAGTTACATCTTGCCAATCAGATACTTCACCATTTAAAACAACTCGTTGTTGGTGGTCCGAGAGCCAATTTCCTATTGACGCACATAGATGCTCTTCTATTCCATGTGCCTACAATTTAGATATTAGCCTGCTATGAGGGCAGCTAGTGTGCTCATATCTTTAGTTTACAGTTGCTATGCTAGAGCGACAGGGTCAATCAGGGTGACTACTCTTTTGTTTTACCCAAGATTTTGGCTTTTTATACATAGTCTTGGGAAAAATGGCACTAATCTTGGGAATATCTATAAGGAGCTATAGTTTTGTTGATACTTTTTCCTTAAGATACATTACCTACAGTAACTTACTCATCAAGAAAAGTAGTTTGGAAACTGTAGTTTGCTGGCTCTTCCTCACTCCTCTGTATGTGTTGAGAGGGTCTTTTCACAGCTGAATATGATTAAAACAAAGCAGATAAATAGACTCAGTGTATCTACTGCATCAAACCGTCTTCTTGCAAAACAAGCAATTGCGCGACAGGGTGCAACTTGCTATCAGTGGAAGCCCTCGACTTCACTCATCAGAAATGTCAAGCATGGTCAATGCCACCAACGCTACGTAGAACGAGAAAACAAATGCAAAAAGGGAGAGGAGGCAACACTTTATCCAAGTGTTGAGGTTGCCAGTGATGGTGAAGCAGATGATACTCCAATTCAAGTATTTGTTCAGTGATATGTAAGGTGAGACTTATACTACACTCTTTTGTAAAACTAAGCCCTATTTCTACAGAGAGCGATATTTTAGGAATCTTGCTATTTTTTGTTCATCTTAGATTTTTTTAATGTCATTCTTGGGATCTCTCAATTTTATGAGTGGTCACCCTGTGACATGATCAGCCAGGACTGGGCAGCTGGTTCCTTCATCGGGTATGAGCACTTGTGAATAGTCTAAATCCATGGTTACCGATGACTATTGTGACCATACCTTTAAGTTCATGATTGCTCTGATTGAGCGAGCAGTGATTGGACCATGCTGGGAAGCCCTGTTTGAAAAGTTTCTCAGTTCTCACAACACATTGACTGCGTTTGTGTCTGGATCAGTCTCGTAATTAAGGAACATACATTGTGAAATTTGTTATCATGGCAAATCATAAAGCTTACTAAGTTGATGGAAAACAGAGAAAAAGAGTTGTGCTTATTCTGAAACAGTTAATAGAAATATGTTACAAGATTGACCATGGTGTAAGCAAAAGTGTGGCAATGAAAGACTACAATATTGGGTCAACCACTCTCTACGACATATGCAAACAAATATAAAATTCTAAAGTTCGTGGTTAACAGTTTCTATTACTTAAAGAAGTACAGTTCCATACATACATACTTACTGCAGTGAATTAAGTGTTTTGGTGATGGTTGAGTGGCTTTTGTGGTGCAGGTGGAGGGCTGGACATTGCCACAAATGGGTGATGTGTGAGTAAAATAAGGTTCCCTTGTATGCTACATAGTATTGTAATATCTTTTATTCGTAAAAAATGATTCAATGAAACTTTGAAAGCCCCATAATGTTTGGATAAAAGAGACTCCACTGTATAACTTTTTTTTTTATATATCATTTACCGTTGGCGCCAGTAGGCTTTTATGGAGGCACAGATGGACTTGCCTCTTGCCTGTTATTTGGCATAGGTTTTAGATTTTTTATAGTGACGCCTCGAATGTTTTTTACGTTCTCTCTTCAATATGTTGAGAACTAGAGAAACTAATCGCTGCTAAAGCCTCAGATGCATATAAACATTGTAAGTCCCGTCCGAGGACAGTATGGCAGCAATTTGGGTAGTCTTTGGCCACTCGGCGGTGATACCAAATAACGAAAAGTGGCCAGTGAATATTGGGGGATCGAACCCGGGATCCTAGGTTTGCCTGACCAAATGCTAGACCACTGTGCCACCGCCTCCCCAAATGTTTTTGTAATTCTCTCACTATACTATCTTTTCCCATAGGTCCATCACAATATGATTTTTGACAAGAAATTCTGAATTCTGATCTAACAAATTCAGATTTATCAATGTTTTACTGTATCTTAAAGCTTGTTTCAGAGCATGAACTAACCTGTATGTCAACCTCCCAGTCATTCTCATCACGATACTTCCAAAAGAGATGTCCCCTGTAGGTAGTTTCCATGCCCTGTAGTACCAACTGGTTCTTGTAACCTCTTTCCTGTGGCTGTCCCACAAGGCGAATGCTGGAATGACCCAGATCTTCCCAAGGGGTCTCCAGTGTTCCTTCCAACTAAAATTCACATTAAAAGTAGTCAATATCCACAAGCAAGTATGTTAATAATTCATTTATTTTACCAAATCATCAATATATAAAACTTTGAGTATAACATTTAACTTCCAAAGCAAACTTTCAAGCAAACTTACCATCTGAATGAACTGCTGTTGGTATCTGACCGAGGCATCAAGGGCAATGTTGCTATTCTCCCATCCAAATTTGGCCACCAAGCGAGACTTTACAACATCAAGGGCTGTCATCTTCCATATGAAAGTTCCATTTCTGAAGTATATATAATCTAACTTAAGTAACCCTTCTCTTTCAATTTAGTTTCACACAATGCTAACAAATCAAACTTTTGCTCCACAAACATTTTTCCAATCACCTTCCTTTTACCCTCATCTACACAAATTCAGAAACCCAATCTTCACGGTTCGTGGATACATCATTCTCCCCTTGTGCTTTTACAAATGTATACATAATATATTGCAATTTATCATACATTATTGTATTGCAGTGTACAGAATTATAGTTTAATCATATACTGTAAGATTTAACTACCGTATTTTTTTGGCTAATAAGACGCACTTTTTTCCTAAAATATACCATGAAAAATACCCATGTGTCTTTTAACCTCAGTACTTACCTGTTACAAGTATTTTGAATATCATAAGAAATTCTAATTAACTTGTTTTGTTCACATATGAGAAAACAAATATGTATATGAGTGTATTTACTCATGTCAGCCTGTATGAAAGATGTGTAGTACATTTACATACTATTTACAATTATTTGTATACCATAAGTCTTTCAGTGAACTTTTCCATAAATAATGACTGATGAGCAGTGTTTAACAAAGATGATGAATAGTGAGTGTGTTCTGGTGTGATAATGACTATACCAGGCAACATTTTATTTTATTTTTTTTTTCAAAATCATGGTGCGTCTTCCAAGATGCAGTGTCTTATAAACCGAAATTACGGTATCTTGACTTTTCCTGACGAGGCCAAACCCCTCCAAACCCCTATCTGGGGTCTGGTGACCAAGAACTGAACAAACCAAGATCCAGACATGTTCTTCAGCTCATTACGTTCACATATTAAAGGGATTACTGCCTTTTCTGATATCAGCATCTCTACAGGGTGTAATAATATAACTTCAGAGAGTAATAAATAGATTTTGAGAATCAAATTAATTAATCTTATTTTTCGTGTTGTGCATTACCACATGTGGCATTAGGAAACTAAAAAAGTTTGGTAAAGTTGAAATAAAAATGAAGAGCTCAACCAGTTCACAAAGTGACTAATTAAATTAACCAGAGATATTTTATGCATTCTAGTAACATTGTAAATAATAATCTACGATATAGTTTTCAGTTCCTCATGCTACCTGGCTGAGTATCTCCGAGCTCATGTGATAGGCCATGTTTAAGTATTGGCTATTGTACATTTTTTATATATGAATGGAAGAATGGCACCTTTTACTGGATATGTGGTATTTTTCAACATTAAAATGAGACAAAAATACCTCACCTGAAAGGTTCATATGGTGTTGCAAATGATCCTTCTAAGTCCCTGGTGGTGCCTGTTCCTGTCAAGTGGAATTCAGTGTTGATGGAAGTGTTCAATCTGCCATCAAAATATCCTGGGTCCTCATTAATGGGAAGGCGATATTCAACGGCTAGGTCCAGGTTCTCATATCCTGTCACTGGGGTTGTGATAGTTAACTGAAGCTTACCCTCTTCCTCTTGTTTGAAGTTAGCCCTCAGCTCTACCTGAAATGGAAGTGATTTGCATCAAAGATAAGTCTGTATCTATATAAAATGCCTCCCTCCAGAGATATCACCACCTTCTTCATATCCTGGAAACACCCTGATAACAACCAACAAATCTGTTACTGTTTGCTTTTTCCTTTGTATCAATTATCATGTATCAGATGAGCTCAAAAGGCTGAGGGTGGATATAGTGGGACTCTCTGAGATGAGGAAGCCTGGATATGGCAAAATCAGTTGCAGAGGTTTTACCTACTACTGGTCCGGCATGAGCAATGGTGCCCAGTCTCAAGGACGTAGCTAGAGGCTTCACCAGCATTCTGCAGCCATCCATTGTGGAGGTTATTCTGGTTGATGAGCGTATAATGCGATTGAGGCAGAAGCACACCTTTGGCTTTGTCTTTTGTTGCATTAGATTCTCCTACCGAGATGTGTGAGGCTGACAAGAAGATGTTCTACGGCAAACTTGACCCTGCACTGAACCAATGCCCCCGCAGAACACACTCATTGTCTTGGGTGACTTCAATGTTGCAATTGCCACTGAAAGAGCTGGCTACGAGTTATGTGTTGGTCCTCATGACTCTGGTATCACGAACACCAACAGCTCTCCTGAATTTTGCAAAAGCCAGAAGGCTGAGAATTGCAGGTTCTTAGTATCAGGGACCAGAGCTGCACCGCTGGACTTGGTATAGCAATGCTGGAAGGGTAGCGAAGAAGATTGATCACATCCTCATTAGTACTCGTTGGTGGATGCTCAAGAGCTGCAGGGTTTTCTGGAGTGCTGAGTTCTTTGCAACTCATCACAAGCTTGTTGCTGCACCACTCAAGCTCTTTTTCTACCCCTCCCTTTCTGCGCCTTGTCTTTTTATGGAAGAGTATACATTTTTTTATGCAAACAGGAAACCAGTCAAGGGCAATAAAACATGTAAAAAAAATAAGAAGAAAAAAGAAAAAACAAGCAATCAAAAAAAGGGATGCCAAATTAGGGTTGCAAGTGTCTTGATACTCCTCTCTTAAATAAGCTCAAGTTGTAGTAAGGTTGAAATACAGATTCAGGTGAAGGATAGGTGGAAGTTGATAGGCAGAGATGGAAAAGTTTGAACAGCAAAATGCAAGATGGAAAAACAGTTCTTGAGAACAATAGGAGGGACTCCATTCAGACCATATGCCTTCCAAGGGTTAAGACCAGCAAGGTCATGAGAAACATCATTACGAAGGATTTGAATATTAGGCATGAAGTAGTAAGAATGAGGTGGAGAAGGAATAACAAGCCAAGTATCAACCAATGTGGAATTGTCAGCAAAAGT
Organism: Metacarcinus magister; assembly: GCA_029783475.1. Classification (NCBI taxonomy): domain Eukaryota; kingdom Metazoa; phylum Arthropoda; class Malacostraca; order Decapoda; family Cancridae; genus Metacarcinus; species Metacarcinus magister. The sequence continues at coordinate 49,154 of JAPQNM010002220.1, read as the reverse complement.
TTGAGTGAAGAGTTCAGCCTTAGAGACAGAGGTTACGGCAGAGGTGCCATCTGGATGAAGTAAGGGAGGGAAAGATGAAGAAAAGGAATTGTTGGAGATATTTTTAGCTATATGCCAAAAGTCACAAGGAATTAGAACAGGAAAGATTTTGACATTTCCTATTAATGAAGGAGTTCTTGGCTAGTAAGAGAACAGATTTGGCAATTCCCCGTAGAAATATAAAGAGTGTGAGTATCAGGAGATGGAAGGTTGAGGTACTGTTTGTGAGCCTCCTCTTTATCATGGATAGCACGTGAACAAGCTAAGTTGAAGAAAGGTTTGTGAGCTTTGGGGCTAGAGAAAGTGGGTGGGATGTAAACACGGAAGCAGTAATCATTCCATGGAAAATCAGAATAGCACCTCCTCAGGTCATCTCACTTAGCCAAAGCATAATGCCAGAAGCACCTCCGCCTCGGTGGGTCCTGAGGCGGTACTGGAGCGATAGCACAAGGTATTGAAATAAGACGGTGATAAGAACAGCCCAACGGAGAGGACAATTTGACAGAGTAAGCTGAAGGATTAGAGGTAAGGAAAAGGTCGGGAATGTTGGACATATCACCAGAGTGGTCAGGAATATGAGTAGAGTGCTGCACCAGTTGCTCTAGATCGTTAAGGAAACCAAATTTGAAGGCTTGTTCACCAGGTTGGTCATTGAAAGAAAAGAAAAGACAAAGCTGGTGGTGAACATTGAAATCTCCAAATGTGGAGATCTCAGCAAAAAGAAAGTTAGTTAAGATATGCTCCACTTTAGATGTCAAATAAAATAAAATAAAAATTTTTACATAGTCAGAAGAGTTAGGAGAGTAATAACAGCACAGAAAAATTTAGTGGTAGAGTAACGGTTAGGTCAAAGCCAGATGGTAGAAAATTCAGAAGATTAAAGGGCTTGGGCACGAGAGCAAGTTATGTCATTGCGTACATTGACGCAACAGCCAGCTTAAGTTAAAAAATGAGAATAGAGAAAGCAGGAGGGAACAGAGTAGGGGCTGCTATCAGTAGCCTCAGACAACTGGGTCTAGGTGAGGAAAAAAAAAAAAAAAAAGAGGTTTAAAGAAGGAAAAGTGGTGTTCCACAGATTTATAATTAGATCCAAGACCACGAATGTTGCAGAAATTAAGGCTTGTTTCACAGTTTAAGGTAAAACTATAGTGTTGCAGTAATTAAGTGTTCAAGTGATGTAGAATTAAGTTGCACAGGTACAGTACTGAATATATATATATATGTGGTGATTATAAAGTGATTAAAGTGACTACGTAAGTGATACCATAGTGTTAAAATGCGACTGAGTCCCCCTATCATCTTCTACATGTTACAACAAGGTTCCCCTTTGCTTGGATTACATGCCTGCTGCTCCCCGTTCACTGATAAGTGTTGTTTTTATGCTTTTAGAATACTGTATTTACAAAATTTACTTATGAACATAAGACCATAAGAAATGAGGAGACTGCAAGAAGCCAGTTAATGACCTACACGAGGCAGCTCCTTGTCCCCCACTCTTGGAATAATCCAATATTTAGCCATCCCATCTGTCATCCCTATCCATACTCTGATCCAACCGTCTTTGAAAGCTACCTATTTACTCAGCACTTACTACGTGTCTACCCAGCCTATTCCAATCGTTCACGACTCTGTTAGTGAACCAATATCTACCTATGTCTGTCCTGAATCTAAGTTTTTCTAGCTTGTACCCATTTCCATGTGTCCTATCCTGACTACTAAATTCTAAAACCTGATCAATGTTTCCCTTATTAATTCCTTTTACCCATTTGAAAACCTCAATCATATCCCCTCTTGCCCTCCTTCTCTCTAGGGAGTGGAGATTAAGACAATTTTAACCTATCTTTGTAGGGTAAATTTCTCAGCCCCTGGATCATCTTGGTCATTCTTCTCTGGACTGCCTCCAAGGAGCCTATATCCTTCCTATAATAAGGGGACCAAAACTGAGCTGCATAATCTAGGTGGGGTCTTACTAACGCTAAATACAACCTCAGAATGACCTCAGAACTCCTATTTGTCACACACCTACTAATAAATCCCAGTATCTTGTTGGCCCTATTTCTAGCTATAATACACTGTTCCCTGGGGCACAAGTCACTGCTTATTTGAACTCCTAAGTCCCTCACACTATATGACTTTCCTAAGGTATTGTCATTTAATGTGTACTCTACAGGCCTATTACCTTTACCTACGCTCATAATGCTACACTTGTTAACATTAAACTGCATCTGCCCTTTCTCTGACCACTCGTACAGCCTATTTAAGTCATCCTGCAGCATCCTAGCATCATCTAAATTCTTTACCAGTCTTCCTATCTTTGTGTCATCGGCAAATTTACTGATATCACTGTTTATTCCTGTCTTTAAGTCATTTATATAGATTATGAATAACAATGGTCCTAGTACTGATCCCTGTGGTACCCCACTAGTGACATTACCCCATTCTGATTTCTTCCCATTAATCTGTACCCTCTGTTCCCTACTAGTAAGCCATCCCCTAATCCACTCTAGTACCTTCCCTCCTATGCCATGAGCCTTGACTTTACTTAACAGTCTTAACAGTCTTAACAGTCCAAATAAACTATATCATACTCGTCCCCATTATCTATGGTTTCAAATACTTTCCTATAGAAGGATAATAAATTTGTCAGGCAGGACTTCCCCTTGCTAAAACCATGTTGACTATGTCTAATTAGCTTGTGTTCATCTAAATGTTTTCTAATTGCCCTTGCTATGATAGCTTCTAACATCATGCCTACCATTGATGTTAAACTGATTGGGCGGTAGTTAGTACTTGTATCAGGAGGGCATTGCATTTGGTTTCTAATCTTCCTTAGTAGTTTTCAATCATCTGCAAACAGACTTATGTAACTGCTTATTCCTTCTGTCATGTCATTTACATATACTGAGAACATTATTGGCTCCAAAACTGATCCCTGTGACATACTCGACTTTTAATTTCCTTCCTTTCAGATTTTTAATCTTTTACTACTGTTCTAATTTTCCTTCCTTTTAGGTAGTCTTCCACCCAGCTTTTTAATGTTTATTTCCATCCTTCAATGTATTCCAACTTCCATAGTAATCTGTGTGGAACCTTATCGAATGCCACTTTCAAGTCTATCCATTTCTTTCTTGTGTCATATCACTTACGTAAAAGCTTAATAAGTATGTGACACATGATCTTCCTGTTATCAATCCAATATGTCTGTCTGTTATTATTCCTTCTCTTTCTAAGTATCTTGTCCATTGTTTCTGGATAAAGATCTCACATATCTTACAGACTATGGTCACTGACAGTGGTCTATAATCAAATAATTGTACTTTATTTCCACTTTTGTAAATAAGCATATCAGCTTTTTTCCATTCTTTAAGAACTTTGTTTGACACAAAATGCTACCTTTATACTGGTATTCAGTGGTGGCACTAGGTGAATGAGTAAGAGTAACTGTCCAAATCTTCTTGGAGATAAGCACCTTAAACCCCAGGTTGTGATACAAAACTCCAATCATGATAAACATCACAATTTGATTCCAAGGTCAGTCAACTGTTCTTGCAACATCAGTTGTGGTATCACTTATAACTCAATCAGCAACATTCATGCTTTGTGATTCCCGTGCCAGGGATTACATCTGGACCATCAATAAAGTTTTTACTGGGCTCTCATGATATGGTTTCAGCAAATCAATAACAGCCTGTTTCATACTATTACTTAAAAGTAGGATAGGTTGATATAGACACCAAAAATGTACTGTTAAGACTGAATGTTTTTACACAACAAAATAATACACATTGGATAAAATTCACTGATTTAAAGACTGGCGTCTAACAGTGCTGGTGCACAAATAAAATTTAGGGGGTCAATTTAAAATAATAATTGCCTGTTGTAAAATCTTATCTTCTAGTTTGACATAAAAAGAATGTAATCATCACGGATCCTATTATGCACCTTAGTGAGGGTGGAGGTCTGGGAGAGTAATGTGAGTTTCAGTTTTGGTTCAGGCATCCAGAAGAAGCTGCCCGAGGCCTCAAGGGTGGCATCTTCAAGGTGTTCACCAAGAGACTGCAAAGGCAAAGCAGCCACTGCTTGGCCCTCCATCCCATCAGTCTTTTCCTGACAAAAGGCAATATCAGTATATATTGACTGAGGTCAATTGCCTCATACAACAATGCTTTAAACTACACTAGAGGTAAATCACGATTTACAAATTATGACCAAATGTGGTGAAACAAAAAATAGTAGTTGCATACGTGACCCACCCCAAAAAAAAATTGGACCAAATATAAACATGAAAAATTAATAGAAGATATTCTAGGGACTTTAGGACAAATAATTACAGACAACAAAAGGATAATGTTATCAGGAGATTTTAATTGTAGTGAAGTAAGGTGGGAGATGTATGAAAGCGGTGAAAATACTTGGGGAAGTAGATTATTGACATTAACAATGAATAATACAATGATACAATGGGTAACTGAAAATACCAGATATAGAAAAGATAAACCATTAAGTTTATTCCTACTATTAACCAAAGTTATTACACTATAAAAGATAAAAATTAGGAGTGCCCATTTGGATGCAGTGACCATATGATCCTGGAAATTGAAATGAAGGGAGGACTTATGAAAATCAGGCAGGAGGAATGATATAGAATTAAAAGGAAGAATTATTGTAAAGCAAACTCTACGGAGGCTGAAACAGTGTTTGACGAAACTGATTGGACATGAATGAAAGAACTAAAGGACGTACACAAAAAATATGATTTCTTCCTGATGATATATGACCGAGGCGTCAAGAATTATGTTCCATTTTATGAAGTAAAAGAAATTTTTAAAAAAGTGGTTGAACGGAAAGTATGATGGAGCAAAAAAGGAAAGGGACAGAGCATGGATAAGAATGAAAAGAAAACAAAAACTGAAAAAGAAAGAAGATTATAAACTAGCAAGGCATAAAATATGTTAGGGTAAGAAGAGAGGAAGAGCTGTTGTATAGATTTATTAATGGAAAATTAAAACAAAGAAAATGCAGCTCAGTTGAAGTAAAATAAGGAAATATATGATGACCTGAAGAAAATAAGTGTAATATTAAACAAAAATTTCAGAAAGTGTTTACAAAAGAATATGAATTTGAAAAACCAGAGACAAAAGAGAGTAAATGAGATGTGGGAAATCAGCATTAATAGAGAAGAGATAAAGGAAATGATGAAGGAATTAGATGAGAAAAAGACAATAAGACCAAATAGAGTATCAGGATACATCTTAAAAGTGTAGACAAGAAATGGCTGAGCAAATTCATATAATTGGGTGTTCTCTCAAAACAGGAAAAGTCCCTAAAGAATGGAAAAGAGTTGGAATAATGCATATTTTTGAAAATGGAAATAAAGAGGAACCACTCAATTATAGACCAATGTCTTTGACCAGGATAGTATGTATGATATGTGAGAAAGTCATCAAGAAACAATGGACTGATTACTTAGAAAGAGAAAGAATGTTACCATAGGCAATTTGGATTATGAACAGGAAGGTCATGTGTCACAAACTTATTAAGTTTTTACTCAAGAGTGAGATATATAACACAAGAACGTGATGGATGGGTGAATTGCATATACTATTTAGACTAAAAAAAGGCGGGGGAGGCGGTGGCCTAGTGGCTAGCAGTCGGGCATACCAGCTCAGGGTCCCGCATTCAAGCCCCGGCACGTGCTGGCCACTTTTCTTCGCTTATACCGCCGAGTGGCCTAAGATCACCCACATGCTGCCATAACACTATCCTCGACGGGACTGCAAAGCCACATGCGTGAGGAGCTTCCACTGGCAGCATGAGCCTCTCAATAAGAAACGAGTCGTCACTTAAAAAATCTAACCCGCGCTACTAACGGGCGGAGGCCGACCATCTAAGGCCTCCATTGAGCCTACCGGCGCCAGGGGTAAGGGATGAATTTGATAATGTTCTGCACAGGAGATTACTTTGGAAATTGAAAGGAACAATAAAAAACTAAATGGAAGACTAACTGAAACGAAAGGAAATGAGAACAGTAATACAGGATGAAAAATCTGACTGGAGGAAAATAAAAAGTGGAGTACCACAGGAATCAGTTTTGGCACCAATAATGTTTTTAGTATATGTAAATGACATGACAGAAGGAGTAAGCAGTTACATACGTCTGTTTGGAGATAATGCAACATTACTAAGGAAAATAAAAACCTACAAGGATTGCGATGAGCTACAGGATGACATAAACAAAATATATGAATGGAGCAGGATATGAAAAATGGAATTAATGCAAAAAAAATGCCATATAATGAAAATGGAAAAGAGTGCAATGAGACCCTCATGGACATATAAATAGAACAAAATACTATATCAATAGCAAAAGAAGAGAAAGATTTGGGAGTGGTAATACAGGAAAACTTATCACCAGAGAAACATATATAGCCTAGACATAATTTTTGTCGGCACACGAATGGCTTGTCATTTCCTAGATCAAAATATGATGAGAAAAATTATAACTACAAATATCAGACCATAACTGGAATATGCAAACTAATATGGTCCCCACCCAAGAAAAAGCATGTGGTGAAATTAAAAAGAAAACAGAGAATAGCAACTAAGATGGTGCCATGATTTAAATATCTCACATAACAAGAAGAATTAAATGAAATGCAACTGATCACACTTGAAGAGAGAAGAGAAAGAGGAGACTTAATTACAATATATAAATTGATGAACAATCTGGAACAAAAAGATATAAAAAAATCTAATATTAAGGAGAAAAGCTGGAGATTTAAGGGGACACCAGAAAAATAGCAAAAATGAATGTGCTAGAATGACACAAAAAAGTACAGTTTTCCCAGAAGAAACATAAATAGTTGAAATGGACTGAAAGACGAAGTGATAATGGCAAAGAATGTACATCAACTGAAGGAAAAACTAGATAAATGTAAATACGAAGACAAGACCACACGAGTGTAGATCAGGCCTTGTATATTGCAACTAGGTAAATACAACAATATAAATACATAGAAATTGAATAATGTAAAGATGTATTTACCTAGTTGTTATATACAGGGCCTGAGCTACACCCAGGTGGTCCTGTATCCACATCTATATTTATAGATTTCTTTCAGATGTTGCAATTGTCAATATTGCACATGATTCGCGATTATCACCTCTTCCTACCGTTCATTCCCATCATCTATCTGGGAGATGTGGCCAGACATTTGGCTGAACGGACATTTGGCTGAACGGATATCTGGCCGAACAGACATTTCACCGAAAAATAAGTCTAATTATATGTACATGCAAATATAGACACAGACACACACAAATCCACATAAATACACGCAGATACACAACAACGCACCCAAATATGCTCAAACGCACGCAAATACACAAGAGCGCACGCATATATACTCAAACGCACGCCAATATACTCAAACGCACGCAAATATAATCAAACGCACGCAAATATATTCAAACGCACACAAATGTACACAAATACACGCAAATACACACAAACACACGCAAATATACACAAACACATGCATATACACAAAAATGCACATATGTATTCAAACGCACGCAAATTCACACAAACACATGCAAATATATTCAAACGCATGCAAATGTACTCAAACGCACACAAATATACTGAAACGCACGCATATATGCTCGAACGCACACAAATACACAAACGCATGCAAATATACACAAACACACGCAAATACACAAACACGCACGCAAATATATTAAAAAATGGAATTACACACTAACACACGCAAATATACTCAACCGCACGTAAATGTAATCAAACGCACGGAAACCTATTCAAACGCACGCAACTATATTCAAAAGCACCCAAATATACTCAAACGCATGCAAATATACTCAAACGCTCGCATATATTCAAGCACACGCGTTTGAGTATACTTGCGTGCGTTTGTGTATTTGCGTACGTTCGAGCATATATGCGTGTATGAGAATATTTGCGTGCGTTTGAGTACATTTGCGTGCATTTGAGTATATTTGCGTGTGTTTATGTATTTGAGTGCGTTTCTATATATTTGCGTGCGTTTTTTAGTATTTGTGTGTTTTTGTATACATTTGCTTGTGTTTGTGTGTATTTGCATGTGTTTGTGTATATTTGCGTGCGTTTGAATAAATTTGCGTGCGTTTGATTACATTTGAGTGCGTTTGAGCATAATTGCGTGCGTTTGAGTATAATTGCGTGCGTTTGAGTATATTTGCGTGAATTCGAGCATATTTGCGTGCGTTTTTGTGTATGCGTGTGTTTGTGTGGATTTGCGTTTGTCTGTCAGTTAGAACCAGTACCCTCTCTCTCTCTCTCTCTCTCTCTCTCTCTCTCTCTCTCTCTCTCTCTCTCTCTCTCTCTCTCTCTCTCTCTCTCTCTCTTACCTAACTCTCTCTAGGTTAGGTTAGGTTAGGTTAGGTTAGGTTAGGAGAGAGAGAGAGAGAGAGAGAGAGAGAGAGAGAGAGAGAGAGAGAGAGAGAGATAATCTTTATTTGCATGTGCGTAAAATTAGACTTATTTCTCAGTGAAATATCTGTCCACCAAATGTCCGTTCGGCTAAATGTCCGTTCGGCTAAATGTCCGTTCGGCCAAATGTTCGTTCGGCCAAATGTCCGTTTGGCCAAATGTCCGTTCGGCCAAATGTCCATTCATCCAAATGTCTGTCAGCCAATTGTCCGTCGCCCAAATGTCCGGGAGCCCTGAGAGAAAGCTGTACTTTTTTGTATCATTCAAGCAAGTTCCTTTCTGCAATTTTTGATAATGTCCCCTGAAATATCTAGCCTCTTTTTTTTAATTATTAAATTTTTTTCTATATGTTTTCTCTAGAATATTCATCATTCAAATATTGTAATTAAATCTCCTCTTGCTCTTCTTTCTGTTATTGCTGTTAGTTCCATTTTTTTTTTATCTTTCCTTATATATTAGGTTTTCCAAATCTGGCACAATCTTAGTTGCTATTCTCTTTATTCTTTAAAATTTCAACACTTACTTTTCTACATGTTGCAGTTATATTTGGTCTAATCATTGTAATTATAATTTTTCCATCATATCTTTATCTAGGAAGTGAAAAGCCATCCGTATATTTCTCAGTATCAAGAAAGTGTCACCAGATATTTTTTTTATAAGTTTTTCTGATGATAAGTTGTCCTGTTGTCACTACCAAATCTTTCTTTTCGTTTACTATTGATAAAATATTTTCTCCATGTAAGTCATTCCACTTTCTTATCTCAAATATATGTCATAATTTTGCATTAAATTACATTTTTCATGTCTTGCTGCATTCATATAGATTGTTTATGTCATTCTGTAATGAAATGGTATATAAACAACAATCTTTAAAAAAGAGAGGAATAGAAAATTAAACAAAGGGACTAATGAAACAAAAGTAAAATATACTAACATAGATGGAATAATACCAAGAAAATTTGAGTTGACTGACTATAAAGAGAAAAAACAGAAATTGCATGCCTAGCAAAAACAAAATTACCTGAGGACAACCAAATTAACATTGAGAATAATAATAATTACAAGGATAGAAAGGCAAATAAGGAGGTGTGATGATAATGATAAAATCCAGGGTTAAATTGATCAATGTAGAGTATGGAAAAGGATACGCAGAATTGATAAATGCACAGATCATGAAAAAACATAAAGAAACAAAAAAAAATTGTAGTTCCATATGTACCCCTCAAAAATAAAAATTGGACTAAACTAAAATATGAAGAAACAATAGAAGACACCCTAGAGAGCCATATGAGGGCTGTGGCCGGGGATTGAACCCCTGAAAGTACACTCAACACATTGATGCCTTACCAAACAGACCATAATGATCACCAAGGTCCAAGTGGAATTTGGTAGACGTTGACTGTCCCGTAACTACACAAACACATACACTTCTTGGTGACTGATGGTGTAGAACATAAGAACATAAGAAATGAGGAGACTGCAAAAGGCCAGTTAATGACCTACACGAGGCAGCTCCTTGTCCCCCACCCTTGGAATAATCCAATATTTAGCCATCCCACCTGTCATACCTATCCATACTCTGATCCAACCGTGTTTTTAAGCTACTTATTGACTCAGCACTTACTACGTGTCTACCCAGCCTATTCCAATCGTTCACCACTCTGTTAGTGAACCAATATCTACCTAGGTCTGTCCTGAATCTAAGTTTTTCTAGGACACATTTCCATGTGTCCTATCCTGATTACTAATTTCTAAAACCTGATCAATGTTTCCCTTATTAATTCATACATACATAAATAAAATGTCTTACCTTCAGATTCACATTTATCCTAAGGTGTTTGGTTGGTCCATACTTCATTGTAAGGTCATACTTCACATCTGAGATGGTTGAGTTATCACACAGGTCTAAGAAGACAGTGTGCAGCTCAGGCAAAGGGGTGTACAGTTCCAGAGCTACACGCAGACGAGGTAAATGGCCCTGCTCATAGCGTGCCCCAAGTCCATACTGGAGTAATAGAAGCAAAAATACAATATAAACTGAATAAATAAAAAATAAATAAATAAACAAATAAATGAATAAATAACAATATAATAAATAAATACATAATAAAATTACATATAAAACCAGAACTGCTGAAACCTAACTATCTCTATAGTGCATTTTCAAGCTTCACACTTCAGATAATATGCAAGTGCACCCAAGGTATTTAGATGCAAGACAAAAATAGTGGAGTTTAGTACAAACAGCCTGCGCTTCCCATACCTTTTTATCTCCCAGTTGGCCATAAATCCTAGGGTGAACACGAACTTCAGGTTGTAGCTGGAACAAGTTTCTTAATTCACCTTTTACAATCTGAAATCAAAACCACAATGGGTCTTAGTTAGATAAAAATCCACATTGTATAATTCCAATATAAAATATAGTTTCTCATACTTCTTGAACATAAACTTTCTCATGATTAGGAACCAGAGATCAACCAACAATGAGGTGCTGATACTAGATTCCATCCCAGTGCCTAATAATTACAGACTGGTGCAACATAAAACAAATAGATTTTATCTTGGAAACCAAATTTGTTCCTAAAATCCAAGATATTTCTTGCCATATGATTTTGTTGCATAGCAACAGTTAAGTGTTAGGGAGAATCATTACTGCTGTGTTGCCATTGCAGAGTGCCCGAGGTCAAAGGGTGACTTTGCTTTGGTGAAGACACTGGACGGTATAGAGAAGAGTCGCGCTGGTTACCAGGCTAACTGGGAACCAAGACCAGTACAGGGCTCTATCACAGGACTAAAAATCTTCTGAGGAGAGACAAGGAGAGGTATGTCAGGAGACTCCCAAAGGATGTTGAGGGTCATTTAAATGCTAATGACCTCCAATCTGCCTATCGAGTCCTGAAGAAGCTCTGCTCCAAGTCTACATTTTGGGTGAGTGCTATCCCAACAGCGGGAGGTTGCCTCGTGTCAGACACAAATGGGCAGATGGCTCATTGGACTGAGTACTTTGAGCAGTTGTTCATAGTTAACCTTCCAAGCGGACAGCTTCAAGCCCCTGGGTTACAAGTGGTGGATGATCCACCCATTAACAAAACTGCACCCTCTCTTGATGAAGTCAAAGTGGCTGTGACAAGGTTGAGGGATGGAAAGGAAGCTGGCATTTGTAACATCAGCAATATGACCAGATGGGGTATCAGGATACATTTTGAAGGAGTGTAGACAAAAAATGGCTGAGCCAATTCATGATATAATTGAGTGTTCTATTAAAAGAACACTCAAAGAGAAATATGACCTCTTTCTGGTACATATTTCCAGCACTACTGTTACAACTGAACCACCAGCACAGCCTAGAGCCAGTATTACATCATTGGAGCTGCAAAGCTCCAGTGATTCTGAAGCCTCACTATAAGATCACGGCATAGATGTAGATGTAGATGTAAATGTAGATGCGGAGCTTTCGCCTTTGTAACAGCAGCTCCTTATGATGTCTCTTATTGTAAGGTTGTTCTTTTTTTCTCTCTTGTCATCCATATTTTGTATAATATTTGTTTGTTGTGCAAATGTGTCATGGCGGGTTTGGGTGTGGTTGAAGAGGAAGAGTCCAATAGTGGTATTTGGGTGTTGATGGTATGGCTGCTGCAGGCTGGGTATTATGATACGTAGGTGTTGGTAGCTGGGACAGTAGAGTAAGAAGTGGTGCAGGTTTTCTACTTCAGCATCACACATGATGCACTGAGTACTATCATTATTAAACCTTTTCCTGTCATTAAGATGAAGGTTGTTTATTCTTGTCCTGTAGAGGATGACCGATGCTGGTGTGTTATCATAAAGTTGTTCTTCAGACATGATGTTGGGTTTGAATTTCTTGTATATTGTTAGACTTACTTTATTTTGTACTTCTTTCTTCCATTCTCTTGTGTCCCAGTCACGTATTCTTTCCTTTATTTCCTTACTATTTTCGTTTTCTATATCTCTAAATGTCATATTTGTACATTCCAGGTATTTAATAGTACTCTTAACCCAGTTGTAGCGATTCATTTTCACTCTTCAGAGAACTTCTTTTAGCAGGGTATTTCTGGAGTGTTCTTGCCTGCTATAACTTTCTTGGGTCTTTGTATTGTATGTTTCTTTGATTGATTTTGAATATAGGAATTTACCCTCCACGATTCTTGCCTTCATGTGAGAGGCTCCAACTTCTCTTAGTGTGCATACTTGTGCATATTTTGGGGCTCCAAGTATCTGCCTATACACAGTTTTCTTTTGTTTGTAGCTTCTAAATTTTTTTTTTCAGTTAAATTCAGAATGTTGGTTCCGCACAGTACAGATGGTAGGCAGACATTTTTCCAAAAGAATTTTCTTATTATTATTTTATAGCAGCTTCTTGCTATGATGGAGTAGGTCAGGTTGCGTTTTTATTTTTTGTAAAGATGTTTCTATTATTTATTAATACCAGTCCCAAGTATTTTATTTCAACTGTTACATCAATCCCTTCTATATGTTCTGGTTGCTGTTCCAAGTTGTAGATAATAATACTGCTCTTGCTCTTATTTATTTCTAACCCACATTGTCTGCTGGCGTCTACGAGTGGTCTTATGTTTGTTTTGACTTCTTCAATACTATGAGATAGTTGCAAGCCATCATCAGAATAAAACAAGGTGTTGATGTTGATATTTTCGTTGTAGAATCTTCTATTTTTCTCCAGCTCCTGAAGTATTAAGTATGTTATGAATTTGAAGAGTGTGGGAGCCAATACATTCTTGCCTTATTCCACTAGTGACTTTAATATCGGCCTTCATATCCTCTGCTATTATATCCATCTCGGTTTTGTCATCCTTGTATATTTGAACTATGGCATTGATCATAATGGGGTGTACTTTATTGTTTCATCAGGGCTTCTACAATTTTTTCTCTTTTTATTGAGTCAAATGCCTTGCTAAAGTCAATTGATGTTACAACAAGTGGCTTCTTAAGCGTGTAGCTGCCTTATATGCAGCATTGGAGTATGAACAAGTTATCTTTAATTCTTGCCCCTTTTGTGAATCCAGCTTGTGTTTCATGTATTTCACCATTTCTTCTAAGATGTTCTTCTATTTCATTTTTTATTATTGCCATGAATATCTTGTAGATATAGTTTGTCAACGCTATAGGTCGTAGGTCTTTAGCTGTGGGTCTTGCATTTTTTGGTATCAATTTGGTGTGTAATGTTCTCCATTCCTCTGGTATGTTTCCTGTTATCAGGACTTTGTTTAAACATCTTACAATTATTGCTATACATCCAGGTTGGGTTGTAGGTGTTTTGTAAAATTCAGGTTTAAAGTTGTTTGGTCCTGCATCATATATTACTATCTCATCTTTCTTCTTGATATCTTTTCCTTGTAGCTTTCTAATATAATCCCACATTTTTGTCCTGCCAGCATTTTGCCTTATATCAGTCGTCAGTTTTTTCTCATGTCTGTAGATTTCTGATTTTATTAGCTGTTGAACTTTCTTTTTTTAGTGTTAGGTATATGTTTATCAAGCCTTTTTCTGTTTTCTTATGTTTTTGCATTTCTTCTTTCTTACTTGTATTTCATGCGTAATCTCAGTTATCCATGGTGCCTCTCATTCTTTAAACTTGCCTGTTCTCCTCCTGTATGTTCTTCGCAATACATCTCTTGCCTCTTTCATTATCATATTATTTAGTGTGGTCAATATATTTGGTCTGTAGTTTAATTTCCAATTGTTGAGCATACATCTCTAGTTTTCCTTTTCTGTACTATAGTATTGTCTTATTTCCCAGGTTTTCTTGGTGAATTGATTTCTGTTTTCTTTTATGAATTTTAGCTTTACTTCTAGAAGGTTGTGATCTGAGACGTCAGTTATTTCTCGGTTTCAATCTATTTTCATATTTGTATATATATCATAAAATTTGTTGTTGCAGATGGCATAGTCTATAACACTTTTTTGGTTGTTCCAGTTTACAATCCTTCACAGTTCATCTCATCATTCACCAATATAAAGTTTTAATTTTCTATCGAGTCAATAACCATTTTCATTGATTGCTTGTGTTCCCAAGAACCCAACGTGAGCATTAAAATCTCCAATTATTAACATCGGAGATTCTTTATATGTCTCAATGATTTGATCTAACTCACCTTTTACTGACCTTTGTTTTCCCTTGTCAGATAATGAACGGTACACTACTACAACTATTAGTTTCAAGTTCATTATGCTGGTTTCCAATAGCATGATGTCTCTGTTTATGTTTTGTTTCTGCACTATTTCAATATCCTTTGTGTCTCTATGTATCACTAATAGTACACCTCCTTCTTGATCTTTCCTGTCTCGCATGTTATCATATTTCTTTATATGATCACTCACTTGCACTTTGTCTATAATCAGCTGAGTTTCTGTTAAGCAAACTATGTCTAACTTTGTCACTAATAGTTTTTCTATTTCATACATCTTTGGTGTGGTAAGTCCTTGAACATTTAATAACATTATATTTGCTTAGTTTGAGTTTTCTCTGTATATCTTTCTATTTTTCTTTATCAGATGTTGTTCGTTTGGTTATGACCGTTAGCTTCCCCATGGGGGACTCTAATCAATTTATTTATCTTTATCATCCATCCTCTTTCTCCAGCATCTCTCTTAAGTTCTTCTCTCAATTTCTGTTTTTCTTCCCTTTCCTTCCTGGTCATGTCTGGTGCTATTCCTAGTCTTTTGTACCTGATGCTAGTTTCTTCTTTAAGCATTTTTGCACTTCCTGTCACAGCCCACTTTTGTCTTTCATCACCTAGTTTCACTAACATTAGACATATTCTGTTTCCGTCTCTCTTCCCGAGTCGGATCACTTTCATTACTTCACAGTTCTCTACTTGCAGTTTGTTTCTTAAAATTTTATGTAATTCCTGAGTGTCCTCCTCTTCTCTTTATCTGGATTCATCCTTTCCTGACTCAGGTACAGTATAAATCACTAGGTTATTTTTCCTCTTCTCTTTGTCTGCCTTCTCTTCCATGTTTTCCTCTGACTTCATCATTACCTTATTAGTTATGTCTTGAATCACATTTTGCTGTGGTTCATACATTTCTTTCTTATTATCCACCAAATTCTTTATCCTGTCTTCTAATTCCTTAATTTTCTGAATACTCATCATTATCTGAGGTTTACACCTTCTACAGAACCAGAGTGCACCTGAGCTGTCATCATCTCACATTGCATGTTACAAGGCTTTGCTTTTCTTTTCACATCCAATGTGGTACCAAGTTTCACACGATTCACATTGGAGTGCGGCATCATTAGCTTTCACCTTAATTTTGCACTTACCACACTGATTATTGTTGTTTGGCTGGTGGTGTCCATATTGGAGTTATTTGGGACACAATCACAGCATTCCTGACAATCATTTGTGATTCTGTAATATCCACAACCTTTGCATTTCTTCCTCCTTACACCTTTTTCCTCTTGGGAAATTTTAATATTCATTATACATCTATGTGGTTGTTCTTGTCGTTACAGCTGATTTTGACACGTCTGTCAAGTTTGCCCACCTTGCATTCTAACAACACCTTGATCTTGATATCACAGGAGGCTTGCAAGTAAACATAATCCTGGCCTCGACACTATCCATAGTAAGTCTGATTTTGAATTGAAAATGTTAAATTACTGTATTAAAGTGTACATCTACAGTGTACAGGTATTTAACACTGTCAGATTACCTCTTTTTTTCGTAATACAATTGTTGATATTAGCCACTACAGACTAAGTGTCGGTAACTACAGACAATCAGCATTATCAGACTGATGTTTACCCCTTTTGTCCATTAAAACGAGGTATGAATATATATATATATATATATATATATATATATATATATATATATATATACATATACATATATATATATATATATATATATATATATATATATATACATATATATATATATATATATATATATATATATATATATGTATATATATATATATATATATATATATATATATATATATATATATATATACATATATATATATATATATATATATATATATATATATATATAAAGTAAGTCCTTGCTATACGATAGTTCGGTTTACGTTAAATTCGCAGATACGATACTAGCCAATTAGTACCCTTTTTTCGATTTACGATACTTGATTCGCAGTTACGATATTAAAAAAGGGCGCCAAAATCGGAGTGGCGGGTTGGGCGTAGCCAAATCAGCATGGTGGCGCATGCAGCGCCACCACACCGCTACGGTACATGCGGCCAACTCCGACAACTAGTCATTCCCGCGCCACCATTACAAGCACAGTGAAACCTTATGCCAAACAGTCCAAGATCTCGACGTTCTTCAAACATGCCAGCCCATCAACATCAACTGGACCATCCACTTCAACAGGGCAATGAACTTCAGGTTTTGAGTCTCCCGCCTCACCACCTACGTCGCCCGCATCAGCTGATCAAATGATTGCATAATTATATTCTTTTCTTTATTCTTTTCTTTATTTTCTTTATTATTTACTTTATTTTTACTCTAAGTTATGTCTTTATGTATGTATCTGAACCTGAAGGAGTGACTTTGGCAATGTGCTGGAACGCATCCCTATCTAATACATGTAAAAATGGGTTCGGTATACGATATTTCGGTTTACGATAGGGTTTCAAGGAACGCATTGCTATCGTAAAACGAGTACTTCCTGTATATATATATATATATATATATATATATATATATACAGGAAGTACTCAGTTTACGATAGCTATGCGTTCCTTGAAACCCTATCGTAAACCGAAATAGCGTATACCGAACCAATTTTTACATGTATTAGATAAGGATGCGTTCCAGCACATTACCAAAGTCACTCCTTCAGGTTCAGATACATACATAAAGACATACCTTATTGTAAAAATAAACAAATTAAATAAAGAAAATAAAGAAAAGAATAAAGAAAAGAATATAATTATGCAATCATCTGATCAGCTGATGCGGGCGACGTAGGCGGTGAGGCGGAGGTCGAGGGTGAGGCGGGCGATTCAAAACCTGAAGTTGATTGCTCTGTTGAAATGGATGGTCCAGCTGATGTTGATGGGCTGGCTTGTTTGAAGAACGTCGAGATCGTGGACTGTTTGGCACAAGGTTTCACTGTGTTTGTAATGGTGGCGCGGGAATGACTAGTTGTCGGAGTTGGCCGCATGTAGCGTAGCGGCGTGGTGGCGCTGCATGCGCCACCACGCCAATTTGGCCACGCCCAACTCGCCACACTGATTTTGGCGCCTTTTTTTAATATTGTAACTGCGAATCAAGCATCGTAAATCGAAAAAAGGGTACTAATTGGCTAGTATCGTATCTGCGAATTTAACGTAAACCGAACTATCGTGTAGCAAGGACTTCCTGTATATATATATATATATATATATATATATATATATGTATATATATATATATATATATATATATATATATATATATATATATATATATGTATATATATATATATATATATATATATATATATATATATATATGTATATATATATATATATATATATATATATATATATATATGTATATATATATATATATATATATATATATATATATAATATATATATATATATATATATATATATATATATATATATGTATATATATATATATATATATATATATATATATATATATATATATATATATATATATATACACATATATATATGTGTATATATATATGTATATGTATATACATATATATATATATATATATATATATATATATATATATATATATATATATATATATATATATACATATATATATATATATATATATATATATATATATATATATATATATACATATATGTATGTATATATATATATATATATATATATATATATATATATATATATATATATATATATTATATATATATATATATATATATATATATATATATATATATATATATATATATATACAGTTGGACCTCGGTTTTTGTGATTAATCCATTTGAAAAAATCTGACAAAAACTGAATTGTACAAAAACTGGAGCAATATTTCCCATTAGAAATAATGTAAATCCAATTAATCCGTTCCAGACACACAAAAATAATTTTTAAAAATACATTTTATAGAGAATAACTATAGTTTTACATACAGAAAACAATGAGAAATAAATATAAATGACTAATGAAATGGATAAATGAACATTTAACATCACTTTTACTTTTATTGAAGACTCTTGTTGCTTTACCACACTGTGAATGCCATTTCGTTTCTTTAATTTGTCGAACCAGCCTCTGCTGACCTTAAATTCACTAACAGCAGCACTCGTTCCAGGCATTTTCTTTGCGAGATCTGCATGCAATCCTGGAAATTCATTAGTGTTTGGTTTTGAGCTTTACTAGATGAAAAATGACAAACCTTCAATCCTGAGAAAGGTGTGAGAATGGTGCAGCTTATGAAGAAGTCTGATAGAGATGTCACTTGACCCAACAGCTCAAATCCAGCATCAACATTATCATTCCATTGCATTTTGGCTTCAGTCTGAAGTATAAGAAATAATTATTTACACTTTTCATAACTGTTTCAATCACAGAATTTAGGAAGATTTATGAGAGAAGGAAGATTTAGGATGGGAAAGTGATTACAATTAAGGTAAAGAATAAAGTGGTATAGTTTAGTAAAGAAGACAGTCAACAGAGTGCAAAAATAAATTTCAAGTGAGATGATGAAGCAAGTTATGGGGGTCTTAAGCCCTTAACTGCTCAATTTATCTTCCGTTCATTTGAAACATTTATCATGATTAATTGTCATTTCATACTGCAAGCAATAGGTACTGAATCATCTCATCAAGTCATATCACCCCCAGTCCAATTGGTACCCAGAACTTTTCGGCACTAGATTTAAGACTCAGACCTTTTCATTCCCATCATCAAGCGTTTTTCCCACTAAGGTCTATCTGGAAAAAAGTGCAAATTACTGCAACCATGACACGTTCACCCACTTACCACACACCAAATATTTAGACTTAAAATGATATTCAATAAGGTTCCACACAGGAGATTACTATGGAAGTTGGAATACATTAAAGGATTGAAAGGAACATTAAAAAAACTGGATGGAAGACTACCTGAAACGAAGAGAAATGACAACAGTAGTAAAGGATGAAGAAACAGAATGGAGAGAAGTAAAATGTGGAGTACCATAGGGATCAGTTTTGGCATCGATAATATTTTTAGTATATGTAAATTACATGACAAAACAAATAAGCAGTTACATAAGTCTGTTTGCAGATGATGCGAGATTACTAAGGAAGATAAGATACCACGAGGATTGCGAGCTACGGAATTATATAAAAAAAATTTTGAATGGAGGAAAAAATAGGAAATGGAATTTCATGCCAAAAAATGCCATGTATTGGAAATGGGAAAGAGTGCAATGAGACCCTCAAGGACGTATAAGTTAGGACAAAATAGCATAAATAGTAAATCAAGAGAAAGATTTAGGATTGTAATACAGCACAACTCATCACCAGAGAAACATATAGATAGACTATTTGATGATACAGCTACAGCGTATGCCCCCACTTTACCTTACCTATGGTCACTCCCTCCGATTGGGAACTCAAAATTAATAAATTTTTCTAGATTTATTCCTTTGCTAAATAATAGGTACATTCTTGATGGTTTATCTTCTCCACTATATCTTGTGAAATCAGTTACCCATTTTATCATTATTCATTCACAATAATTTATTTCCCCATATATTTGTACCTCTGTTTTCAAACGTCTACCACTTTACCTAATTACAATTGAAATCTTCCACCAATGTTACTCTTTTACAGCTTGTAATTATCTTTTTTAAACTGCTAGATCATCTTTTATTATTTCAAACTGCGAGCAAAGTGACCAGTTTGTTTCAAACTGCGAGCAAAGCGACCAGTTTGGAAGTTACGAAACGACCCCATCCAAAATTTGTCTGTGTGTCTGTCTGTCTTCTATCTCCTCCTAGACCACTAGAGGGATAGGAATGAAATTTTCAGGGGTCGTAGGCATCAACCCTAAGATAGTTATTATATATTAAAAACATATTGTTATTATTTAAATTTTAAAGTTATTTGTGAAAAACCTGTATCTCGCTTAATACTGGTCGCACATATTCATACTGGCACAGGAGACACTTTGACCTACCTCCTACCTCCCTTTCTACCTCCTACCTCGCTTTCTACCTCCTACCTCGCTTTCTACCTCCTGCCTCTCTTTCTACCTCCTACCTCCCTTTCTACCTCCTACCTCCCTTTCTACCTCCTACCTCCCTTTCTACCTCCTACCTCGCTTTCTACCTCCTACCTCCCTTTCTACCTACTACCTCCCTTTCTACCTCCTACCTCCCTTTCTACCTCCTACCTCCCTTTTACATCCTACCTTCTACCTCCCTTTCTACCTCCTACCTGCCTCACTTTCTACCTCCTCTTTCTACCTCACACCGATAATATTTATATTTTAAAGTTATTTGTGAAAAACCTGTACCTCGCTTAATACTGGTCGCACATATTCATACTTACCTGACACAGGAGACACTGTGACCTACCTCCTACCTCCCTTTCTACCTCCTACACCCTTTCTACTTCCTACATCGCTTTCTACCTCCTATCTCCCTTTCTACCTCCTACCTCCCTTTCTACCTCTTACCTCCCTTTCTACCTCCTACCTCCCTTTCTCCTTCCTACCTCCTACCTCCCTTTTATCTCCTACCTCCTTCTACCTCCTACTTCCCTTTCTACCTCCTACCTCCCTTTCTACCTCCTACCTCCCTCCTACCTCCTGCCTCCCTTTCTACCTCCTACCTCCCTTTCTACCTCCTACCTCCCTTTATACCTCCTCTTTCTACCTCACACCGTTTTAAAAGTCAGCAATATCACTGATTTGCCCCATCATCGCCATTTACAACATGAGTAGATTGCATGCGTCAAGAGGTCACACCACCAGCTTCCAACAGGATATCTCTGACTTTGCTCATGTATTGCCCCGCATACCCGAGGAGTTGCCAGTAATTGTGCTATAAAGCCTCAATGAGACTATCACAGATCAATCTTTCTTGGTGACAAGAGACAAATTGATTGCTGCGCTCCAATTTCTCAAGGAAAACAACTAAGATTATCGGCACATTCACATATCCACACAAAACCCATCAATGTACCCAGATGATGGAATTGTACAATCCGTCCCCCAAATTGACCCCTCTGCACACAACATACCACAAGAGGAAGCTTCTGCTGTAAACCAAGAGTCAGCCAGGGAACCATCTTCTACGGTAGACTTGCTTATACCACAAGAAAATCTATTGACTATGCTCATGGCTGTTGTTAATGCAGATAACCAACAAGCAAATGTTTAATGGCCTACTACAGATCAATGGCCAATTTTCAAGTACACAAGAGATTACTTCAGCAAGGCAATTCCGGATTTTTTTCCCTATGGAAAAGGAGACTACACCAAGCCACTCCTGCTAGCTAACCCGACTTGAGCAGACTACTTTCGCTATCTGATGAGATTGTACCGTGCACATGGTTTTGTGACCCAACATTCATTCACATTTGTCTGCACAAATATGCTGCGTAGGCATGCAGCTTTAAACACACTAAATGTGTTTGCCAAGCGGTGTGCCCAAGATCTGTCTGTGCCAGAACTGAAAAGAGCCCTCTTAGAGGGGGATGAGAAGGTCCTAAACAAACTACTCTACTTCGCAGCTCCTATTCCAGCAATAAGACAAAATCTGAGGTACAAGACTCATCAGGCAGTATCCTTCACTAGATGACTGAAATTATCTTTGGACCACAAAGCAATGTGTTTTGCAGTAACTACCCAAACTGAACTGAGCAGTTTGGGTATGCTGGGTGAGTGGTTTTGGGGGTCATGGTAACCCAGCATGTCTAGTTACTTAATTATTATTATTATTACTATTACTTTAATATTATTTCAAACTGCGAGCGAAGCAACCATCTGTCTTCTATCTCCTTCTAGACCACTGGAGGGATCGGAATGAAACTTTGAGGGATTGTAGGCATCAACCCTTAGATGGTTATTATATTATTTTTTCTATATCATTAACCGTTGGCACCAGTAGGCATATGGCGGCACAGATGGACTTGCCTCGCCTGTTATTTGGTGTAGGTTTTAGAATTTTTTTTGAATGATTAAGTTCTCTCTTGAATATGTTGAGAACGAGTGAGGCTTTTTACTGCTACAGCCTCAGATGCATATTAATGTTGTAAGTCTCATCTGAGGACAGTATGGCAGCAATTTGGATAGTCTTTGGCCACTAGGCGGTGATATCAAATATTGAAAAGTGGTCAGCGGATATCAGGGATTCGAACCCAGAATCCTAGGCTCCCATGCCTGAACGCTGACCACTGCACCACCGCCTCCCCTAAACATATTGTTATCATGTAAATTTTAGAGTTATTTGTGAAAAACCTGTATCTCTCTTAATACTGGTCACACATATTCATACTTACTTGGCACAGGAGAATCCTTGACCTACCTCCTACCTCCAACCTCTCTTTCTACCTCCAACCTCTCTTTCTACCTCCAACCTCCCTTTCTACCTCCTACCTTTTACCCCCCTTTCTACCTCCTACCTCCCTTTTTACCTCTTACCTCCCTTTTTACCTCCTACTTCCCTTTCTACCTCCTACCTACCTCCTACTTCCCTTTCTACCTCCTACCTCCCTTTTTATCTCCTACCTCCCTTTCTACCTCCTACCTCACATTTTACCTCCTACCTCCCTTTCTACCTCCTACCTCCCTTTCTACCTCCTACCTCCCTTGCTACCTCCTACCTCCCTTGCTACCTCCTACCTCCCTTGCTACCTCCTACCTCCCTTTCTACCTCCTACCTCCCTATCTACCTCATACATCGTTTTCTACCTTCTACCTCCTTTTCTACCTCCTACCTCCCTTTCTACCTCCTACCTCCCTTTCTACCTCTTACCTCCTATCTCCCTTTCTACCTCCTACCTTCCTTTTACCTCCTACCTCCTACCTCCCTTTCTACCTCCTACCTCCCTGTCTACCTCCTAACTCCCTTTCTACCTCCTAACTCCCTTTCTACCTCCTACCTCCTTTTCTACATCCTACCTCCCTTTCTACTTCCTACCTCCCTTTCTACCTCCTACCTCCCTTTCTACCTCCTGCCTCCCTTTCTACCTCCTACTTCCTACCTCCCTTTCTACCTCCTACATCCCTTTTTAGCTCCTACCTGCTACCTCCCTTTCTACCTCCTACCTCCCTTTCTACCTCCTACCTCCCTTTCTACCACCTACCTCCCTTTCTACCTCCTACCTTCCTTGCTACCTCCTACCTTCTACTTCCCTTTCTACCTCCTTTTCTACCTCCTACCTCTCTTTCTACCTCTTACCTCCCTTTCTATGCAATGAAAACAACGAAGATTATCAGCACATTGTACAATCTGTTATTGTGTTTTGCAGCAACTACCTAAACTGAAGTGAGCAGTTTGGGTATGCTGGGTGAGTGGTTTTGGGGCTCATGGTCACCCAGCATGTCTACAATCGGCCCCCCAAGGGTGCGCTTAATGTAGTACGCACCCCCTCGCGCACCCTTGGAAGTTAATAACCTATGGGAAATTCACTAATGTAATCCGAGACTCTTAAGATTTACCCTTTTTTCGCCCAATAACCCTCGAAATACATGATATAATGAAAGAATATACAGTACATATATACATGTGATTAAATATGATTGATAATAGATAGATACTGTACAGGCAGAAGCCATTACAGTATCTAGGATGAAGGAGGAGGAGGAATCCCACATCTGAGAGAGAGATATGACGTCATCACAACATGGCCGCCCGACAAAAGCTGAATTTCTTTGTGTATTTCCCGTCTTATACAGGCGTGGGAAGAATGCAAAGAAAATCAGCGTTATTGAAAAGAAAGGACTAGTAACATCAGTAAAAATCTCCCTTTGTGTTGCACCTTCTTCTTATTCACATCTATGGAAGGATAGAGTAACCGTAACACCAAGGAAGATGAAACCCTACGAAGCGATACAAACGATAACAGGTCACAAAAAGGAGAAGAAGAAGAGGAGGAAGAGGAGTAAGAAGAATTCCACAAATGAAGCTTTAGGATGTTGAGTTCTTTAAAGGAGATGGAAGGGAGGGGAGGGAGAGAGAGGGAGAGGGGGAGGGAGAGAGAGGGAGAGGGAGAGGGAGAGAGAGAGAGAGAGCGAGAGAGAGAGAGAGAGAGAGAGAGAGAGAGAGAGAGAGAGAGAGAGAGAGAGAGAGAGAGAGAGAGAGAGAGAGAGAGACTGCTAGCTGACAGCGTCAAGGACTGGTGGAGAATGGCGGGGTGTGTGTTGCCTCATCCCGCTGTTGCCAGCTAGTGATTTTGCGCACGCTTTGAATTTTTTCGCACCCTTTGAACATAAGTGCAAAACCGGTACTGTCCGCACCCTTGGAATTTCGCACCCTTGGAGTGCGCACCCTTGGGGAGCCGACTGTATTTACTTAACTTCTTCATGTTCTTCTTTTGTCCATTTTTTTGTCAATTTTGTCAATGTTATTCTTGATGTCCTCAGTTTATTCAATTTTTGCTAGGAATACAATCAGTTTTTTCTCTTTTATAAGGCCTGTCAACTTCAATTTTTGGGGTATTATTCCATCTTTGTATACAATACTTATATTTCATCAGTTCCTTTTATTACTGCTCTATTCTTCTTTTTTTTAACATCTATTCTTTATGTACCAAATATATACTTTGTTTTTTGCTCTATCGATCTCATATAATTTTTCTGATTTGCCTGTTCCTTTCATTCTTAAAATTTTCGTCTTTCCTCTTCATTCATACTTTTTAATAAACACTTTTCTATATTTTCACAATTCTCTCTCTCTCTCTCTCTCTCTCTCTCTCTCTCTCTCTCTCTCTCTCTCTCTCTCTCTCTCTCTCTCTCTCTCTCTCTCTTAGAGACACTTATGTGAAAAATATGTATTAAGGCAAACACAGGTGGATTTGCATTTAGTATCTCAATCTCTTACAGAGCTCCAGGAAAAGCCCACGAACATGACTTACGACAAACACTCTCTGAAACAGTGAATCACAAATTCTGGGAAGCTTTACTCTTCCCCATCTATACTGACTGACTTGCTCCAGCATTGAATCAGTCACACAGGATGCTAGAATTTTTATCAAAGCCACCGCATGAAACTTATATACTTGATCTCGTCACAGTCAGTAAGGAACACCTCATTAATAAAGTTGCAGCTGGTGAACATTTTTGCTCTTGTGATCATTAACTAGTACGAGTTGATATCAATAGAATAATTAATGTACTAAAAAAATATGACTTTATTGCCAAATTTTAGAAGAATCAATTTTGAACATCTCAGACGAGCAATATCAAATTTATAATTACCACACCCAACACAGGTTCAGCTACAGTGGTCTTATTTGAAAAAATCAATTTCATCCTGTACTGTGATCGAAGACCTACCTAATAATAAAAAAAATAATCCCTTGTTTAATACGGAAATTAAACAGTCACTTCAGCAAGAAATAGGTTACTTAAACATATGAAAGTGCAGCATTCATCTGAGAACACTGTATGATATAATGAATCTAGAAAATGAGTTGAAAAATAAACTCAGCAAGCAAAATGGCAAAACAAAGAAAGTATCGCAGCAAAAAACAAATATAATGCCAAAATGTTTCAAAGATACATTAACAACAAAAAAAATATTAGAAGTGGAATTGAATCATTGAAAGACAGCAATGGAAACCTTATGACAGATAATTAAGCCATGGTGCAAAGCTTGATTAATTCTTCAGTTTAGTCTTAAATAAGACATTATATGGTGATAGCATTAACACTATCAACAATAATGCTAATGATGCATGCAACTAGCAGTGCTTCATTAGTAGGGAGACAGGATGACACAACCGAACTCTGTGATAACATCAATGTAAGTGTTAGAAACAATAATGAAAATAATTATGTGCTTGACCAACAAAACCACATTTGTGATGTAATAAGCTCGAATTCTTCACTGCCAAATCTTGAAATAAATACCAAAGTAGTACTAAATGCAATTAACAATATAGAAAACAAATACATAA
>JAPQNM010002220.1:0-17500 GCA_029783475.1 Metacarcinus magister | reverse complement strand
CTTTCCATGCACTGTTCATGTGTCGCTGGGAGCCCACGTGGATCCTATGGTCATGTGTCGTCTCCTCCATCTTGCTCTCGCTACGTTTACGCTCAACGACAGGTTTCCGTGGACACAAAGAATATTTGGCATTGTGTTCTCCCCGGCAGTTGCAGCACCTGGGTTGCACTGTAGTCCCTTTCTTGATTTTATCCACGCACACAGATGACTCGTGTTTTCTTGCGCAGAATCTGCACCTCGGGTCTTCTTGGCACTTCCACGCCCTGTGGCCCCATCTGCTGCAGCGGAGGCAAATCGTAGGTTCATCCACGTATTTCGCCACTCTTCTGTACCCGGCACCCGTGATAAATGTCTTTTCAGGCACATCACCTCTCACAAGAGCAATTACTTGACACCTTTCTTCTTTCCGAACAGTGTGTCTTTTGGCCCACACAAACCTTGTGTCGTCGAGGAGATAATCTGGGTCAAGTATCAGTGGGTATCGAAAAATTATAACTTTGGTATACTTTTCTCTTTCTTCTGGGAGCCTGAGCACAAGTCCTTCGTAGCCAGTGGTAGTGAGCAGCTCAACCGCTTCCTGACTACCCACGGTGACGTAAGGTCTGTGTTTTCCCTCTTTAAGTAATGGTTCAAAACTCCTGAAGGCTCGGCCTAGTTTCACAGTCCATAACAGTTTTTCGTGGAAATTCAGCTCACAGGTGATGGGGAAATATAGTCTCGCTCTGTTGGTGGGTGATGCTACAGGTCTTACCTCACCAGACTCGCTCCTGTGTGACTCCCGAGTAGCCTCCTCGCTTCCTCTCCGCGGTTCCTCTGCTGTGTCTGACTCAGGTGGTACAGGGGCGGCGTGGCTGGCCGCACCTCCTTTGTTCTTCGCTTACTTGTTTTCTCTATCTCTGATATCTTCCTCATCACTCGTTTCTCTATCTTGCATACTGCGTTCCTTGTTCCTCTTCCTCTTGCTTTTAACTTCTTGAAATTTAACTTCTTGAAATTCAGCCTCCATATCAGAGTGTACATGTTCAGTATTGTGGTTTAATTTGCCACTGTTGTCACCCTCCTCTGCCATTGCAGCAGCCATGGTAGAAGAGGCAGGGAAGTGCTGATAAGTGTACAGCGGTGAGCAGCAGCTCATCCGCCACACACAAAGTTACAACGAGGTATAGTAAACGGCAGGAAAAACACACGTGCACAGAAGAGCTAGCCGCCCATAGACCTGACCTGACCTGCGTGCGTACTCGACCCAGGTCAAGCTGAGAGAGAGAGGAGTGGAGGAAGGAGGGAGGGAGGGAGGGAGGGAGGGAGGGAGGGAGGGAGGGAGGGAGGGAGGGAGGGAGGCTAGGTGAGGAGAGCGAGCACAGCCAATCACGAGGCAGCATCATGCTAGGTCACTGAAGAGGGCGGGGCGGGAGAAAATCATGACTAGATTTCGGAAATATGCCTCCCGCTCTCAGTGTGCGTTGTTCCCTCATAGAGGAAACATCTTTGTGTCCATTTGCACTTTTCAGTGCTTTAATTCTGCATAAAATACCATGTTAATTGATTTTTATATTGATATTTTTTGGGTGTGGAACGGATTATAATTGGAATTCCATTATTTCAAATGCAACACGTCACTCTCCAGGCATAACATGGCCTACTGTTGCCACAAGTGCATGGTAATGGGGCTCTTTGGTGCCATCCCTGGCCAGCTGGGACGCTCAGGAGACTCTTCCATGCACTCAATCAGGGGAGCTAGGTTCTCATCCTCCCTCTATTTCTGCTGCCACCTGTCCTCGGCATTCATTGAGTCTTCCCAGACCTGCAACCATCGTCGACATACCATCTTTCCTTCCTTCTTCAAGTAATGTGGACATTCTAGCTGACATGGACAGCCACTCAGGCTAACGGCGTTGTTATGGACACAACTTCATAATGATACTACTCAAGACGACCCAGTCACCGTGCCAGTTGCCCTTCTGGTGCCTTGAGGATCTTTAGCCACTGCAGGGTTGGTAGCATGATCTGTACAGATGGTGAACTTGGCGCAGTACAGCACTTTTTAAAGTTGGCAGCCCTCAGCCAATAGAGCACCTCTTTCAGCTGCTATAGGGCCACGTCTAACGTGCTCCCGAAGACAATAACGTCATTGAGGTGCACGAGGGTCATCCTCCACTGTAAGCTTTCCATGACCCTCTCTATGAGGCGTTGGAAGCAGCTAGGGGCATTGCACAGGCCAAAGGGTATAACGGAGAACTGCCAAAGCCCCTGGCCGAAGGAGAAGGCTGTCTTGGCCTTATTTTCCTCCATCATTTCCACTTGATGGTAGCCAGACTTTATGTTGAGTGTGGAGAACAAACTGGCGCTGGCCAGCGCATCTAGGGTGTCATCAATGCGTGGCAGGTGGTAGGAGTCCTTTTCTGTTGCGTCATTGAGTGCTCTGTAGTCCACACATAATTGCTTAATTCCATCCCCTTTCCTCATTAACACCACCGGAGATGACCAAGGGCTTTCAGATCTTTCAACCACCCCTTGTGCCTTCAGCTCTTCCACTACGCGCTGCATTTCCTCACGTCTGGTTGGCGCGATCCTCTGTTGGGGGTTTTTAATAAGTAGAATGTTCCCCGTTCTGATGTGATGTTTAACAAGGTCCGTGTGGCCCAGGTAAAGGTCTTCTTTACTGAATATGTCAGCATTCCTGCTAAGAGTGTACCTCAAAGTTTCACACTGTCATTGGTCAAGATGGGTGGAGCTCCTTTGCGACAGGTCAGTCATGTGGTCAGGCAGGGGCGCACCAGCAACCAGCTCCTCCTTTCCATTGTACTCTTCCCAATAAACTAACTTCCCACTGACCTCCGCCTGCTTCAGTGGTCCTGAGGACTTTACCAAGCCGTCACTTGCTTAATGACGTGGATGTGGTAAATTTTTTAATTATCACACCAAAATCCTGCTTTGTGATCATTTTTGTATACTATAGAAGCTTGTATACTACAGACAGTGGACTTATTATACAATACAGTCGGCCCCCCAAGGGTGCGAAATTCCAAGGGTGTGGACAGTACCGGTTTGGCACTTATGTTCAAAGAGTGCAAAAAAATTCAAAGCGTGCGCAAAATCACTAGCTGGCAGCAGCGGGATGAGGCAACACACACCCTGTCATTCTCCACCAGTCCTTAACGTGTTGTTAGCTAGCACACAAACTCTCTCTCTCTCTCTCTCTCTCTCTCTCTCTCTCTCTCTCTCTCTCTCTCTCTCTCTCTCTCTCTCTCTCTCTCTCTCCACCATTCGTCTTTCTCTCCCTCCTTCCATCTCCTTTAAAGAACTTAACATCCTAAAGCTTCTTATGTGGAATTCTTTTTCCTCCTCCTCCTTTTCCTCTTCTTCTTCTTGTGACCTGTTATGGTTTGTATCGCTTCGTAGGGTCCCATCTTCCTTGGTGTTACAGTTCCTCTATCCTTCCATAGACGTGAATAGGAAGAAGGTGCAACACAAAGGGAGATTTTTACCGATGTTACTAGTCCTTTCTTTCCAATTACGCTGATTTTCTTTGCATTCTTCCCACGCCTGTATAAGACGGGAAATACGCAAAGAAATTCAGCTTTTGTCGGGCGGCCATGTTGTGATGACGTCATCTCTCCCTATCTCTCTCTCTCTCTCTCTCTCTCTCTCTCTCTCTCTCTCTCTCTCTCTCTCTCTCTCTCTCTCTCTCTCTCAGATGTGGGATTCCTCCTCCATCCTAGATACTGTAATGGCTTCCGCCAGTACAGTATCTAACTATTATCAATCATATTTAATCACATGTGTATATGTACTGTATATTTTTTCATTATATCATGTATTTTGGGGGTTATTGGGCGAAAAAAGGGTAAGTCTTAAGAGTCACGGACTACATTAGTGAATTTCCCATAGGTTATTAACTTCCAAGGGTGCGTTTTTCCAAGAGTGCGCAAGGGGTCCGGACTACATTAAGCGCACCCTTGGGGGGCCGACTGTAGTCTTTTGGTCTTACATGTCTCCTTTTCTTACGAATTAGAATAATTATAACATTTTTCCAAGTTCTTGATACGCAACATGTTAGTAAATATTTGGTCAAAAGTATTGTAAGTTTGTCTAGTAGCGTCTCAGTGGTGCAGGTGTTAGCATATTAGACTACAAATCAGCTAGCCCGAGTTTGATCCCGGACGTGGATAGTCAGCGCACCGCTCATCCAGCTGCTCATCCTCCCAAATGGGTTGGTCATAATGGCCCTGTATCCTAGTGTAATGGATTACTTTCCACTACAGGCTCAAAGGCCTGTGTGAAGGGAGGTGAGCACCTGCAGCTACATGCAACTATAGCGTATGCCACCACTTTACTTACTAGTAGAAAATTACCTGCATCCTCGATTAAGTCAATTGATAAGCCATCTGTATCTCCCGCTGACTTCACCTCTGTTTCTATTTCTCCATCTACAGTAATCTTGGAACCTATATATCTAAAGCATTCCATCTCCTGAAGCAATTCACCATTCAAGGCAACATCCATCCTTCTACCACCAACCCCCCATTGTGCATTTCATTATAATATAGATATATAGGCTCCAAGATTACTGTAGATTGAGAAATAGAGACAGAGGTGAAGTCAGCAGGAGATGCAGATGGCTTATCAATTGACTTAATCGAGGATGCAGATGATTTTCTACTACTAAGTAAAGTGGTGGCATACGCTGTAGTTGCGTGTAGCTGCAAATGCTCATCTCCCGTCACACAGGCCTTTGAGCCTGTAGTGGAAAGTAATCCATTACACCAGAATACAGGGCCATTATGACCAACCCATTAGGGAGGATGAACAGCTGGGTGAGCTGTGCGCCGACTATTCACATCTTATAATCATTCACTCTCAAATTCCTTCTCCTACACATTCGTCCAAATTCTTCCATCAACTGACAAAATTTCTTCTTCGATTCCACCAATAAAGCCGTATCATCCACAAACAGTGACTGATTTATCTTCAACTCTCTATCATCATAATTTACCAAACTGAGACCCCTACCTAATATCTTTTTTAATAACTTATCTTACCACACTATTCATATAAATATGAACAACCATGGTGACATCATGTAGTCCTACTCGAACAAGAAACCACTCACTCATGCAATATCCGACTCTTACACTTGCTCTACAACTCACATAGAAACTTTTCACACCTCTTAGCAGTCTGCCACCAAGCCCATGCAATTGTAGGACATTTCACAAGGCATCCCTATCAATCCTGTCATAAAAAAAAATTTCTGTCCATAAAAACCCAAAATACTTTTTTCCATTTCACACAAAAAAATTTCACACACCTGTCTCACAGTAAAAAACCTAATCCACACAGTTCGCCCTCTTCTAAAGGCGCATTGCTCCTCACATATAACATTTTTTGTACCTTTTCCATAATGTTAAAAATTTAATAGATGGAAAGCCACAATCTCCCAAAACTGAATGCAATTAATAGATGTTTTCATAGGTTTACATAATGCATGCAATATAGTAAAGCCTTAGAAATACGTATTCAGCTTTAGTATTTTGCTATTAATTTTTCCATTCACTAGCCCCTAACTGTTATACAGTTTTGACAATATCGTGTAGGTTTACAACATAATAGTCAAAACTTGTATATTTTCTACTAATCTACTAAATTCAATGAAAATCATGTCTCCTCTCCATCAACAGGAGTTAATCCAGACAAACAAACCTTTTAGAGACAACATACCGAAAGCTTCTCCTCCAAGGTGTTGGGGTCGTGATACACACAGAAGTAGGCTGTAGCCAGTTGCTCCTGCCGATGGACTGCATTCACATCAACTTCTATGTGAAGGTACTCCAACCCATTATACATAGTACCTGTAGGAAGATTGTTCCAAGGATTAAATAAGAGAATATCTATAATATTTATAAAACATAATTCATAATGTACCTTTGTTTTCATCATAAATTAATTTGCATTATGTCATAGATTAAGTGAAAAATATGGCATATTTTGACAAAGAACTATGTGATAGTGGTAATTAGGAATATGATTAATATATTTCAATATTCGCACTTCCTAAACATTGAATCTTTTATGATGTATAAATGGGTCTTATAATGTATGAATAGGTCTTATTTGAAAATCATATCATTATACAGTTCAGTAAAAAATATGGTATATTTGCATCTTGTTGCAGCTAAAGTGAAAAACTATTGTATATTTTGACAAAAAACTTTGTGACAGTGGTAGTAAAATATATGATCAATTAATATCAAAGCTCAGACTTTGTAAAAATTAAAATCTTCTTTGATGGAAAAATGGGTCAATATTTTATTTGAAAATCATATAATTTTACAAAATACAGTTTAGTGCAAAATAAATACAGGTTGACCATCGATAATCCGGCAATCGATATTCCAGTTCCTTCAGTATTCCGGCATGAATTTCAGTTTTTTGTTATTATGAGGCATTTTCTTTTTTTTTCTTTTTTTTATCAATTGATTCTTTTTTCTTTATATATATATATATATATATATATATATATATATATATATATATATATATATATATATATATATATACAGTGGTACCTCAGGTTACAAATTTAATTTGTTCCCTAACCTAGCTCGCATCCCAAAAAACTCCTATCTCGAAACGAATTTCCCCATTTAAAATAATGGAATTCCAATTAATCTGTTCCACACCCAAAAAATATCAATATAAAATTCAATTAACATGGTAGTTTATGCAGAATTAAAGCACTGAAAAGCGCAAATGGATGCAGAGATGCTTCCGCTATGAGAGAACAACGCACACTGAGAGCGGGAAGCATATTTCCGAAATCTAGTCTCGATTTTCTCCCGCCCCGTCTTCTCCAGTAATGTAGCATGACGCTGCCTTGTGATTGGCTGCGCTCGCTCTCCTTGCCTAGCCTGCCTCCCTCCCCTCTCTCTCTCTCTCTCTCTCTCTCTCTCTCTCTCTCTCTCTCTCTCTCTCTCTCTCTCTCTCTCTCTCTCTCACGAGAAAAAAAATATGTTGGTTGTGGGAAAAAAAATTTCATTGACGTAAGTTTATATCTTATCTTTCTCTTTTTTCTTAATTTTTTCTCAATGTATTTTTGTTTTTCCTTGGCCAGTGCCTTTTTTTTGTATAAAAAAAAAAAACAGCGTCGCTTGTAACCCGAGCGATTGCTCGGATACCGAGGCGAATTTTCCGAGTATTTTGTGCTCGTAACCTGAATTGCTTGTATCCCGAGACGCTCGTATCCCGAGGTACCACTGTACATTAAAAGGGTACTGGCCAAGAGACTACAAAAATACATTAAACAAATCCCTCTTGCTGCCAGACCCTGTAAAGAAGACAGTAGAAGAAATAGAAGCAGGGGGTGGAGGTGTTTATGTTTATGTTTTGATGGCGCTGTACCCAGAATCAGCTGTTTGCAAATGCTTGCAACTGCAAACAGGCATTCCTTTTCATTTATTTGCCATAATTGTTAAAATCTGCTGCTGTATAGTCAGTGATGAAGATGATGATCCTGACAGCCCATCTGCTAGTTAACTTCTTTTCAAGGGTACAGTAATGAATTAAAATTCTGTAGAACTATTTAATTTAGTTGCTGAACGTCAGATTTTCATTTGCTTTTCATTTACTTTCTTTAAAGCATTGTAGTCATTTTTTGTTACAATATATACAGCATATATAGGGTCAGGGGACAAAACCTCAATAATCCGGATATTTTGAAAATCCGGCAGTCCTAGGTCCCGTGGTTGCTGGATTATCAATGGTCAACCTGTATCGCATGAATCTAGTTAAGGAATAACAATAGAAAATTTGCCAGATGGTGAGAAACTACAAAGATTCAAGGTCATGGGCACAGAAGTAATGATCATGAAATGTGTAAGTGCAATGGCCACCTTTAGATAAAAAGTGACAGAATAAGAGATA
The DNA here is from genome assembly GCA_029783475.1 of Metacarcinus magister. NCBI lineage: Eukaryota > Metazoa > Arthropoda > Malacostraca > Decapoda > Cancridae > Metacarcinus > Metacarcinus magister. The sequence goes on along the minus strand of JAPQNM010002220.1, from coordinate 9,580 downwards.
CTATTGATATCCTAAGAAATCCCAATGTACATAGGGAAAAGATGAGATAAACAAGGAAGAAAGACGATGTTCCATGGATAGGAAATTAGACTTCAGACCATATATGTTAGGTAAATTGACATGTATACAGAAAGTTATACAAGTTATTCCACATCCATTTGGAATTAGACATGGACAGCAGTGAAGTGTGAGCTGTAGAAATGAGCTGTTAGAGAGGAGCTTTTGGAGTGAGAGAGATGGTAGGGTGAGAACAATGAAAGGATGTATAAAAGATGCAGCATGTGAACTTGTGCAAATGGAGTAGTGTGGAGTGGTGGAATGGGTGAAAAAAAATAGTTTGAGATGGCTTAGCCACATTCAGATGATGAAAAAAATTAAAAGTGTGAAAAAATTGTGAGTGAAATAAAGGTTTGTACAATAGGAAGGCCACCTGGGAGATGGATAGGGTAAAGGAGTGAAAGAAAAGATGTTAGTTGAGAGGGAAGGCTTGAACAAGCAAAGAGGGAGTATTAAGATAGAAAAAGATATAGGTTTTTCTGCAATGGCCAACCCCTTGGGGGATGCTTCCGAAAAGAGTAAGGTATCAGAGAAGATCGAATAGAATGTAGAAGTTAGAAGAATATCTCTTAACCCGTAGAGTGCACAATAGGGGTTTCCCAGTCCATCCATGGGTGCGCAATTATGACGTAATTATGAAGTTTCTACAGCCTGAGCTGTGGCTCGCACGCTCTCCAGTCTGAGTGGTGGCTCGCAATCTATGGGTTAATGTTATCACTTATAGAATGGTTTGATCCGATGACATCTCTGGTCCCTTCCCTAGATAGAAACTGTAGTATGGCAATCTGACTTTCTGTTAAGGATTTCTGATATTATGATAGTGCACAGGAAGTCGGCCCTACACATAAAGGGAAAATGTTCCAAAATAAGAAAGAAATGCCAGAAAATGCGTTGAAAGTTTCGCATACAAAATTGTAATTTGTTCTTAAAGTCAGATCATCAATTTCTATTATTTTGAAATCTTTTGAGGTGCACTTTCTGATAATTTGCAAAGTTAAGTATTTTTGCCCATGAATATATGCAGGATTTAGGATACAAAATCCATGCAACACAGCTATGGATATTATTAATCAAACCTGTAAAAAATTTATTTTACACATTAGAAAGTTGCACAAGAACACAATAGTCTACCCATCATAACCATTATATTTAGTAACATTCTCCACCTGTACTGCTTGTTACTTCATCCAAAACTATGTATGACCAGAAACAAGGATAGAATAGGACCACTGAAAAGGGATACTGAGATAGTTGAAAAAAGTGAGGTATGAGCGTAGCTTTAAACGAGTACTTCATATAAGCATCTATGCAGGAGAACTTGACAATATTGCCAGATGCAGACCAGGTGTTCAATTGTGAAGGGAGGACAAAAGATTTAAGAACCACAGTGTAATAAGTGAAAAGGTAATCAAAGAAATTGATAAGCTTAAGATTAATAAGACTCCTGGGATAGATAATGTATATTCTTGCATATTGAAGGAGTGTAAGGGCGAGTGAAATAACAAAGAGAGTGTACACAAGTAAGTAGAGGTGGTGGGTGAGCGGATGACCCCTAGTGAGAAAGAAAGACAGAGCATTAGAGTTTATGAAGGAACATGGAGTGAGGAGATTGAGAGGATTACAGCATGCAAGGAAGGTATATAAGAACAGGAATCAATGGAAATTCTTCAGCCATTGCAATTTTTTCTGGGGGAGGGAGGGGTGGAGTTCTAAGTAACAGGCATAAGACAGATAGACAGATATATGGTTATTTTACTGTAGTGGAGACTAAAATATAAAAATATACATACCACTCAGTTTAATCTTATAAAAGTGTCCTTCCCATTTTGCTGTAGCATGAATATCAGTACTACTGGATCCAATGATGAAATCAACAGCAGAGGACATTTCACGGTAGCCTTCAATGGTGGTGAGTATTTGTCCAAACAGTGAAAATCTGGTCTCCGCTCCAAAGCTGTCATCTTTCCCCTCTAGGTTGATTTCCAGTCTGTCTTTATCCCACTTTAATCCAAACAAGAAAAATCATTAAGATATAAAAACCAAATATTTTTTTTTAAAGTAATATAACATACAACTCACTGGGAGGCTTTATCATAAAATCTTAGAAAAGAATACATCACAGTCACGTTGATCACACTGATATTGATCTAGATTCATTGTTACTATAATATACCTGTATATTGAAGTTTGAGTCAATTACACCCAATTTTTTCTCAATCCAGACTCCAGTACTGGCACTGACAAGGCCCTCAAACGAAGAATTCACATCCAGTCTTGTTTCTATTCGGAAATTGCTGCCCTGTATCTGCTTTTGAGCCATAAGCTGCAAGTCTATAAACTCTCCTTCATGCCATCGTGCCTTCAGCTTGCTTTCTATCTGATCAGCATTCCGAAAGTATCTGAAATGATGTTTATGAATGTTAATAAACCGTTAAGAGGCATATAAAGCTTGTTGCTTAACTCTTTAAATGACAGTCATCGTTTCTGTAAAGAAAACCATGGTCTGCCTGGACAGCCATCGTTTCTGAAATAAAGCAGTTGCACCTCAGATTTTGAATGTTTGGTGCAAATTATGCAAGTTTGTAAATAATTATAAAATCTATATCTAAAGGTATGGCAATAAACTTATAAACTTAAAAAAAGTATAAAAAAAAACATTCACAGGTGTATAAACGAGTGACACGTTCTGCCCTTTCTACATTAGTAAGCCATAAATTTGGGTGAGGTAAACATATCACCCTTTACCACCAAAGTGAAGATGATAATAAAGTTCATTTTGAGATGATTCTGATTACTAAACATTTATGAACGTGCATGCACTCTGATCTACCTTTACCATGGACTATGATGTAGTAAATAAGTGCCTTGATCTCATCTACACCCTAGAGGACACTGGTGCCAGGGTCTACTTCACCTGGGTAATGGGTGCCTTCTCATATGGGCATCCAGTTTAATGAAAAGGCTCAGAGTGACCTTCAGAATGACGAAGTGGACCATGGCACAGAATACACCTTCAGTTATGTTAAAAGTAACATTAAGCACTATGAAAATAGTAATATAAGTAGTGAGTTGGCGTATTGCTACCATAATGGCAGTCCCAGCAACCTTCACTATGAGTGTGTCTCACAAAATAGTGCCTACACTTATGGGAGACACAGAGCATCTCAGGATGTGGTAGCAATGTGGCTTAGGCTAGGCTATAAGTATATATGGGGAGTTAGTAATTCCCCAGGTGAGTGCTGTACTTTGGGTGTTGCACCAAGGGGTCACACACTGCAACACTATGTCATGGTGTGTTCACTCATTGATAAATTTGGGCCGCAGAGCCACCATAACCTGCTTACCCTTGTCTCTTGTTGTTTGAACTTTGCCACACTCACAAATATTCTTAAAGAATAACCTAAATTTGTCCCCTTATGGTGATTAAGTGTGTGTCTCCCTGTCTTTTCGTGGTCAGTGCAACAGGCTGTGATAACATAATTACTATATCATGTGTGTACAAATAAATTCCTTTTTAACCTCCAAATCTTTTGTATGTACAATCTAAACGGTAAAATTGCAATTTAAGCTAATACACCTATATTCTTGTTTTTTTTTTCCTCTTTAGCCAACAAGCTTGGGGATACCTTGGAAAAGGGGGTTTTAAGGTGGGGGAAGCAAATATAAGCTATATATGGCCATCCTAAGAAAAAATCTAAGGTAAAAACCCTATTTTATTTAGTTAAAAAAAATATAAATAGCTTATATAACCAAACCAGATCCCCCCAACGACACAACCCTAACCTAAACTAACTGACCCGGTGGAAATACAGCCCCCGGATTCCCTCAACCTAACCTAACCTAAACTCAACCCACGCAATAACCTCTTAGAGGGAGGGGCAAGCCCCCAGACACCCTCAACCTAACCTAACCAACACTGAGCTCATGTAATAATTTCTGAATTGGGGGGCAAGTCCCACAGCACACAAGCACTTATACACAATAATCGATTTCCCTCACTACAGTCCATATATATATATATATATATATATATATATATATATATATATATATATATATATATATATATATACACACACTTCGGTCTCATATAGAACGTCCAATAGGTCGATAGAGACGTCGTTCTATGTGAAATCGTTCTATGTGATACATGTAGCCTATGGGGAAAACGACAATTGGTCGATCGGTCACCAAAATTGTCCCTGAAATTAACGTACACTGCACATTATTAACAAGTATTAACAAGTATAAATGGTTAAAAAAAAAAACATCAAAGGTGTTCCTTGCCTTAATCCTACGGGGATGCATGGATGCATGAATCTCGTCTCTTTTGCGCCAAATTGTGCTTACACTCGACTCTGATATCCCAAAATCACGTCCTATGGCTGTGTTTCTCTTTCTTTTCTCTTTCCGTGTAATAACTTCCTTCTTTATATCGAAGGAGATGGCCTTCCGTTTCGTAAATGCACGGCCAGGCATGTCTGGGTCGAAGTTGGCTGTGTAGCAGCTTGAAGCGTCCAGCTATAGAGCTCCTGCACCTGACGTCACACCCAGATCCAGAATGTCAACAATCGCCATGTTTGTAGGCTAGCCACTGTCATAGTGAATATTTATTTACATTACAGTCGTGTATATAGACACTGTCATAGTTAATAGTTATTTGCCTTACGGTCGTGTATATAGATACTGTCATAGAGAATAGTTATTTGCACTACAGTCGTGTATATAGACACTGTACAGACTCCATACTATACTGGTCAGATCGTGGGTATAGCCTTTGTATCGGCACCCTTGCACACCTAGCCGAGGCAGGTGCCAAGTCACCACCCCAGAAGGCAGGTCACAACCCCTGGCTAATACCCATTCACTGCTGGGTGGACAGGGGCATGGGTGTAAGGAGACCCCACAACGTTTTCCACTCGGGGAAATAGTTATTTGCATTACAGTCCTGTATGTAGCTAGACACTGTCATAATGAATAGTTATTTGCATTACAGTCCTGTATATAGACACTCATAGTGAATAGGTTATGTTATGGTTAGGTTAAGTTAAGGTAAAGATTAGGAAGACAACCTAATCTGTTTTTTGGATAAATCAATTTTTTCTGATAAATTTTGGTGTGTTTTGAATTAATCTGAATATGCCATGGTAAAAAAAATGCCACAAAAAAATCAGATTATTTAAAAATTATAACATTCAATAAGAACAACATTGCTTTAAGTAATGTTAAGTTAGGAAGTTGCTGTGGAGGTGCGCATGCGCGAGATCACAGCTGGCAGCAGCGGGTAGAGTCATCACTCCAGTGGAGGATCAAAACATTGAGGTAGAATTACATTATAATAGCATAGTTAGGGAAATTCATACAGGGCAGGAACAGTATATACCTAAGAGGAGGATTAGGTCAAATAGAAATGATCCAAAATGGATGAATAGCAGCATTAGAAGGGAAATTGGATTAAAAAGGGGACTCTATAGGAGAATTAAAAGGGGAGAAGTACAGGTAGTAGGGCAGTATAATGACCTAGCTAGGAAAGTTAAAAAGGATATTAGGACTGCAAAGAGGAATTATGAGGTTAGGATAGCTAGAGATGCCCAGAAGGATCCAAAGGGATTCTATCAGCTGTACAAGGCTAAAACAAAGGAAAGAATAGGACCTCTTAAAGGAATGGATGGCAGGTTGATAGAAAATGGTGAGGAAATTAGTAAGGAATTAAATAAATACTTCTTGTCCGTATTTTCTCAGGAAGAGTCGGGTAGGGAACTGGAGCCAGTACAGATCTTTAGGGGACAAGAGGTTGATAAATTATGCGAAATAGTCATAAGTAGGGAAGTAGTTAGCAAGGAAATAGATAGACTTAAAAAGACTAAATCTCCAGGGCCGGACGACATTTTTCCGAGGATTCTTAGGGAATGTAGAGAAGAACTCGTTGAACCCATTGCGATGATTTTTAGAAAATCCCTAGACACAGGAGTAGTAGCTAGGCTATGGAGGCAGGCAAATGTAGTTCCTATATTCAAGAAAGGAGATAAGGCAGAAAGTAGTAACTACCGCCCAATTAGTTTAACATCAGTGGTAGGCAAGATGTTAGAAGCTATCATAGCAAGGGCAATTAGAAAACATTTAGATGAACACAAGCTAATTAGACATAGTCAACATGGTTTTAGCAAGGGGAAGTCCTGCCTGACAAATTTATTATCCTTCTATAGGAAAGTATTTGAAACCATAGATAAGGGGGACGAGTATGATATAGTTTATTTGGACTTCAGTAAAGCCTTTGACAGAGTACCCCATAGGAGACTGTTAAGTAAAGTCAAGGCTCATGGCATAGGTGGGAAGTTACTAGAGTGGATTAGGGGATGGCTTACTAGTAGGGAACAGAGGGTACAGATTAATGGGAAGAAATCAGAATGGGGTAATGTCACTAGTGGGGTACCACAAGGATCAGTACTAGGACCATTGTTATTCATAATCTATATAAATGACTTAGAGACAGGAATAAACAGTGATATCAGTAAATTTGCCGATGACACAAAAATAGGAAGACCGGTAAAGAATTTAGATGATGCTAGGATGCTGCAGGATGACTTAAATAGGCTGTACGAGTGGTCAGAGAAATGGCAGATGCAGTTTAATGTTAACAAGTGTAGCATTATGAGTGTAGGTAAAGGTAATAGGTCTGTAGACTACACATTAAATGACAATACCTTAGGAAAGTCATATAGTGTGAGGGACTTAGGAGTTCAAATAAGCAGTGACTTGCGCCCCAGGGAACAGTGTATTATAGCTAGAAATAGAGCCAACAAGATAATGGGATTTATTAGTAGGTGTGTGACAAATAGGAGTTCTGAGGTCATTCTGAGGTTGTATTTAGCGCTAGTAAGACCCCACTTAGATTATGCAGCTCAGTTTTGGTCCCCTTATTATAGGAAAGATATAGGCTCCTTGGAGGCAGTCCAGAGAAGAATGACCAAGATGATTCAGGGGCTGAGAAATTTACCCTACAAAGATAGGTTAAAACGTCTTAATCTCCACTCCCTAGAGAGAAGGAGGGCAAGAGGGGATTTGATTGAGGTTTTCAAATGGGTAAAAGGAATTAATAAGGGTAACATTGATCAGGTTTTAGAATTTAGTAGTCAGGATAGAACACGTGGAAATGGGTACAAGCTAGAAAAACTTAGATTCAGGACAGACATAGGTAGATATTGGTTCACTAACAGAGTGGTGAACGATTGGAATAGGCTGGGTAGACACGTAGTAAGTGCTGAGTCAATAGATAGCTTTAAAAGACGGTTGGATCAGAGTATGGATAGGAATGACAGGTGGGATGGCTAAATATTGGATTATTCCAAGGGTGGGGGGCAAGGAGCTGCCTCGTGTAGGTCATTAACTGGCCTCTTGCAGTCTCCTCATTTCTTATGTTCTTATGTTCTCTTAACAGTCTTTGATGCACTGCTAGCTAACAGTATCTGGTCTCCCGCCTCGTGTCCCTTTTTATCAGTAGTCATTGAGTTTATTTATTCATTAAATAAAGATAATGAGGTAAGTAAACCATAGCCTACTATAATCGAAGGTAAATAATAAAAAAAAAAAACTGTAAACACAACAAAGCAGCACTCCTGCTACGCCGTGCGGTCTTTGTGAGCTAAATAATGACGAGCACCGCCTGAAACCTTGACATATGTGTTGAGTACAAGATGTATAATAGGTAAAATTTTAATAAACACGCAAACTATGTGACAAGAAAAACTATTTCAGTAATAGGAAGTACACATTTTTCTATGACATTTTTTTCTTTGCATTTTCCGTCGCAAATTCTTAGCTATAAGTGAGATATTCAATGTTTATTGTGAGACCTTCTTTTCAAAAAATAAAGTTTAGTTGGGTTTAAACACGGTTAAATAACCTTGTTTAAACCCAACTAAACTTTATTTTTCGAAGACAAGTTCTCAAAGAAAACATTGAATATCTCACTAACTAAGAATTTGCGACGGAAAATGCATAGAAGAAAAATGTCTTAGAAAAATGTGTACTTCCTATTACTGAACTAGTTTTTCTTGTCGCACAGTTTGCGTGTTTTGTAAAATAATACCGTATAGTATGTACAGGAAGTGGTGCCGTATAATTCAGATTGTTTCGTTTTGGCGACATCTGGCAACTGCACCTAATATAAGTGACGTTCGCCGGCCGCCATGTTTTTTCGTTTTAGGGCAATATCATAACCGATATTTCCTTATAATTACACTATTAACGTACTCTGAGTGGTACCTCGGCGCAATAAAACGATTACTTACCAATTTATAGATATTTTGATCGCTCTTATTAATAATTTTCATTCGTTTGTGCAAAAAAAAGACCAAAACAGAGGCTTTCATGTTTCCGGCATTAATTGATATCACCTAATTTTACACATCATTTGACAACAATATGCCTTAAAATTGCATACATCATATTTGTATTGGTGGCAAAAAGTATTTCTTTTCATCTAAAAAATTCTAGAACGAAATAAAACTATTGTATTTTAAAATTTTCTAAGATTCAGTATCTTTTTACTTAAGCCATCCTTAAAAATTTTTTTTTCTGTTTTTCGTCAAAGAAAATGGAAGAAATATGAAGAATTTATTGCTATAACTCAAATATTATTTAGATTATATTCATCATGCGCCAACGGTTGAGCATTATAATATCACAATTTAGAGACGATATATTAATTACAGCATATTATTATTATTTAAAGATATATAGATTATAACCTATTACCAGTATTTTCATTATATAAGGATATATTGATTATAACATTATTATTATCATTATATAAAGATATATTAATTATAATATTATTATTATCATTATTCAAAGATATATTAATCATAACATATTGCAAGGTATTTTAAAATATACTAATTATTGCCTATTACTGACCGTTATGTGAAGACTATGAATAATAATTATATCTTATTACGTTAAATAGCCTATTGCCAATATCTTAAGGAACGTCCTGCCCGATGACGTCATGGTCAAGCGAGAGTTTAAATGTAGATTTTATATCATCATAATTCTTAATGGAGAATGTTTAAACAATTCATACATATTTTTTTGAGTTGTATTTTGCTTGATATTTAAGATCATCTTAAATACATAGTCTTATGCATAGATAAATTTTACTTCTACAAAAGAATTTCATTTGACTGAATTTCTCTGTGAGCGAAAACCTCGATGTCAAAATGCTTCGACAAGTCTTAATGAAATATCATGATTAGATGGTTGTTTCTCAACAAATAGATTTAATTAGCAATTGTAATTTTTTTTTAGTTCATTTACAGTAACAATTCACGAATATAGTGACATTCCTGACAAGTTATAAGGATATTTCCTTTCATTTGTTAGGGTTGCCATAATCCAATTTTTGAACGAAAATCTCCGTAAGAAGCGCCACCACTTCTGTGGACGACTGTACTTCATATTTATTATATCTCTCTCTCTCTCTCTCTCTCTCTCTCTCTCTCTCTCTCTCTCTCTCTCTCTC
>JAPQNM010002216.1:5000-28252 GCA_029783475.1 Metacarcinus magister | reverse complement strand
ATAAGTACATAGTTTCTGTGATTGAAGTCTACAAGGGAAGTCACCACCCACCCCCAAATCATAGTAACATAGGCACAAGCCGCCTTCACTTGCACCTCTGTGACACTGGGACGTGTGACGAAGAGAAAGAGGAATGCAGAGAAGGAGGAACAGCGCAGCGGCGCGAACAGGGACTAGAGAGGACGCCGAGAGATGATCGCCACACAAGGAATGCACTCAGTACAATGTGGTGATAATGGGCATGACATGAAAAGGCTGCAAGTAGGAAAGAAAAGACTGTGCTGCTGGACACGAGAATCGAGTTCGAACTTGCTGCTACTGTACTAAGGGCCGTATTCCTAGTCCCTTCGGTCCCGCAGATATTCAAATTTTTCCGATCTTCGGGTCGGTGGCCGGGTTTACGCATGTTGGTATTGCTAATCTTTCTGAACCGAAACTTAGCTCCGCCCCCTTACAAGTCAAGTCATCGGCACCAATTTATGCAACATTTATCATATTCCTTGGCACTATGCCTCTTTGACTAATATGTTCTTGATTTTACGTCTATAATTAATCATTTATTCATAATAAAGCAAATTTTTTATGCATGGGTTTGTTTTACACTGTAAAGTACGTGTTTTCACGGAGTTCCTGGTCCTTAAGGGTTGGTACAGTGTATCTGCAGTCTGCTGCTGGTCTCTCTGAATTATAATTTTTTTTTTTTTGGTAATTAAAGGATGTATTATCTCTGCTATACATCAAGATAACTTACATTAATTATAATGTATCATTCAATCTTACTTCTCTTAAAGAAATAAAAAAAAACATTTCACAATGAGAAAAATAGGTTTTATGAAATGCGTATTCTTGCTGTCAAGAATCTGAAGGAATAAGATGCTATCAAACGCTATGCTTCCGTTTTATAACCATTAATTTGTATATTATTAAGTATTTTGTGGCATATTAATAACTTTACACGGACAAAATATATGATAAAGCTTATTTTAATCAATAATGCAGAGCTGCACAATGTCCTTTTAAACTTCACGATGAGAAAACATGTTTTAAGACGTGCGTAAACATTCCTTTTGTCCAGATGATACGCCATCAAGCGCTATGCTTCATTAGAACATAAGAATATGAGGAAGCTACAAAAAGCCCGGAGGCCTGCACTAGGTAGTTCCTGTTAATCCTATACTCCTTATTAGCTACCTACACCATCCTCCATCCATGAAGTCGTCGTCTTCTCTTGAAACTCCCTGTTGTCTGTGCACTAACTACCCGCTGACTGAATCTGTTCCAATCATCATTTATATATCAGCTATTTTGTATGTCATGAAGTATTTCTTGAAATATTAATAACCTTACACGACAAACAAAGGAACACATAGTAAAACTAAACTATTGGAAGTTCCAGTTGGAAATGCAGGAGGAAGAAAAAAAATTTCAAAGAAAAAATCTGGAATTACAGCTCAAAGAAGCAGAAGTAAGCTTACAGTTTATACAAAATACTTTGCAAAAAATGGAGGAGTCTTTCCATTATCGTAATAGATTTTTAGAATCTGCTAGATATGAAGCTATTGAATAGGATATTGTAGCAATGTATATTGTATATGTTAAGGAAATGTATGTATGCTGTATGTTAAGGGTTATGCGTTTTGTTTTTTCATTTTCCTTTTTTTCTTTATAGTGTATAGTTTTTAAATATGTTAAGGGCATACATGAGAATCTCAGGTAATTTTTTTGGTAGAATGTTTTAATTTTCTATGTTAAGTTTTTCTTCATATTTGTGTTATCGATATCTACCTGTCAACTGCTTTACTTACAAAGCAGCTGTCTGGAGGAACAATATCTCTAGTGACACTAAATATGACATGGGATTAAATTAGGTTTCCTTTAACACTTTCACATATTGGCTCTAAAAAATTTAACTTTCTCATCAACTACATTTATTTAACAATCTTAATCACAACATTTTTTCTAACATGATCGAGATCATGTTGTTCTGATAACAAGCAAGATGCTTGAATAAAAAGTTTTTGTTCACTGGGTGAAATATCACAAGGAAAATTGTCTCTCTATAATAGCCTGTGCATGGGGCACAAGTTCTATGGCATCTGGCAATATATTTTCAGGTTCTTCAATAAGGTTAAGCCTACTTTAAATTGCCATAACTGCCCATGCAGTTATAATATTATTTGCAGTTCTCAAATTTGTTCTCATTTTACATTCTAATATTGTAAATATCCTTTTCCAAATTCCAAACACTCTCACTATAGCATTTCTTGTTCTAACATGTGCCAGATTGTAACGCCTCTCTTTCTTTGTGGCTGCATTTAAGCATGGAGTCATTAGATATGGGTGGCAGGCATAGCCACTGTCACTTAACATATAACCTCTGTAAGCACCTGATTCTAGCTGGTCATGCAAGTTTGAGGAGGAAAAATGCGTGAATCATGTACACTTCCATCCCAACCAGTGATTAGTGAAGTGAACCAAAGATCTGCATCACACACACCCATTACATTAACGGAAAAAAACCCTTTCCTACATCTATATATAGTTCAGCGTTATCACCACCTACACTAACTATGGGAATGTGGAACCCATCAATACAGCCAATTACACCAGGCACAACACCAATAAAAACATTTTCCATAACTTATCCCTCTTCTGGAGGCTGTGGAAATTTTATGACTCTGGTGCCAGGGAAGCAATAGCTCTTGAGACATTTGCTTACACTTGGTTGTGACACATCTGAACAGTCAGCAATGGAAAGTTGAACATTCCCTGTTGCCATGTATCTGAGAGCCACAAGTACCTTTAAGATAGGTTGGACTGAGAGACCTGAGGAAGGAAAATTGATGTGTTTTACCATCAAATGCACATATGTAATGCCAGAAAATAGTGAGGGGTGAACACAGACATACATACATACAGACAGAACGAGGTGGCGTGATGTATTCCTAGAGAGGGTGACCAAGTGGTTATAAAATGTAAATATGTTAGTTATTCGTCGTAGGGGAAGAGAAAGACAGATTTTTTTCATCTAATTTAGGTGAGGATCAGTTGTACGTACTCTTAGACCTTGGCGCTTAAAGAGGTAATTTCGTCCGCACAACTGATCTGGTGCTACTTGGTAACTAGCGGGAAGGAGAGGTCATAAAAGGGGTTGGACGGAGTGAACGGGCCCAAGCTTGTGCAATCAACAAAAGCCCCTTGGGAGCCCAATGCCACCATCAATACTAAATGGCTTCCCCAACACAAGCCTGCCATGACCGAAGTGGAGATATGTCATCACTTCCGGGCTCTCGTCGCTAGCCTCCCTCCCTCCCTCCACCTTTACACTGACGGCTCCAAGTCGAGTGAATGTGTGGGTGCTAGTGTTTGGTCGTGTGAATGTGCCCTCAGGTTCCGACTACCTTCCCATACATCGGTGTTTTCCTCAGAACTTTTTGCTATTGATAAAACCATAGATTATGCACTAAATGCAAATCATAACGTAATTGTCGTTTTCACGGACTCTATGTCAGCCCTTCAGGCGATAGAGTCCGGGCGCACGGATGCCAATGAAATCCAAGGTAACATTATTAATAAGCTAAATTCACGCCGTAAGTCTTTCTCTTTGTATTGGGTGCCTGGTCATTCGCGTATTTACGGGAATGAGCAGGCTGACATGCTGGCTAGGTCCGCTGCAGAGCTCGAAGGAGCGTGGAACCTCCGTCGAGATCTGCAGTCATGTCTCTCGGCTGCAAAATCATCAGTTTACCTCCTGTGGCAAAGTCACTGGGACAACCTCCATCTTCCCACTGTAAAACCCATCCTGGGCGAGTGGGTTTCCTCCAACCGCCCCACAAGGCGTCAGGTGGTCCTCGCACGCCTCAGGATGGGCTGCACCCTAGCCACCCACATGCTCCCCTACATCGCCCACGCCTTCCCACCCCAATGCATCACCTGCCATACTATCCTCTCTATCGACCACATCCTGCTTCACTGTGTGCGTTATCGGGAGGCGCGACGGTCCCTCGCAGCCTTCTGTGAGGCCCGCCGCCTTCCGATGACGCAGACCACCCTTCTGGGTGACCAGCATCCGGATGTGGTCGATAGCCTGATGAATTTCCTGGCCGAGACCAATTTAATCAAAGAGTTATGACTTACTTGTATATTCCAATGTTTATTGTTATTTTACCACTTTGTATATACTGCACTTTTTTCTTGTAATAAATATGTTTTGATATGAATGATTGTATGTGTTATGTGTCTAGCGTGAATGTCAATTATTCCCCATGTTTACCTTAAATACGTATTCGTACGTATCCTCCCCATTGTATGTATGTACCATTTTTTGTCCCTCACCTCCCATGACTAATGACTTTAATTTTTGCTTTAGGTTCAGGTTCCCAAGTATGAATGTGTGTACATGATGCGTGACTGAAATTGTATGAAAGTATATTGTATTTTCTATGTTTAAAAATATAAAATTAATAAAAAATAAATAATTTAATAAAACAAAATAAACATAAAAATAAATAAACAAATAAAAATTAAATAAATTAAAATTAATAAAATAAGCACAAAAAATATAAATTTAAATTTAAACTTAAATGGCCTAATAGCCTATGCCATGGCTGAGGGAAAACCGGGCCTTCACTTCACTCACGGACCTTCTCGCCTGACAGGTTAGTAAGGTTATTTATATATGTATATGTATGTCTTTGTTATATTGTGTTAGATTAGTGTTATTCAAGTGCTTCACTTCACTCACAGCCCTTCTCGCCTGACAGATAATACCCAGACTTTGTGTAAATTTTAGGGACTTGTTGGGGGTTCCCCGGAGTCAAGATTGATAGATTGGTGACAATAGATCATGGTGCCGCAACATCGAGGTCATTTGGCACCGTAATAAAAGCACTAAAAAATAAAACCGGGAGTCATGAGGCCAAAATAGTAAGCAATATAGTGAGCACATCTCAAGAGTTATGATGGGGGATGGGAATTATTAAGGGGTTAACGGTATTCATTGTGTTAGATTAGGGTTAGTGGGTTTAAAAATTCAGTGCATTAATAACGAGAGGTTAACGACTGGTTTGTGATCGGTACCCTTACATGGTGAACGAACAACCAAACAATGATTGAGTTTGTGTGGTGAATTGATGTTTATGTGTTAAAGGGGAATAAATCTCAGTGCCTTGCTCGGTCAATTTTTGTTTTGTTATCCGCTACCAATATCATTAATCAGGGAAAAATAAAGTTAACTGGTTCATCAATTATCTTCTTAATTACCCCTATCACTTTTGTTTGTGAATAAGTAATGTATCCACCACACCCAACATTCTTGATCTTTTCCTAACTTCCAACCCTTCAGCTTACTCTGTTAAACTTTCCTCTCCGTACATGAGAACATAAGAATAAGAATATAAGAAAGCTACAAAAGACCCGGAGGCCTGTTAATCCTATACCCCTTATTACCTACATATGTATATATAGCCTTGAAGCAAATATATTCTCTATAAGAGCTGTAAAACCAAAATTTTATCAAAAGTTATGAACCATTGTAAAAATGTTGAGGCAAATATGAAAAAATAAATGTATAACTAGAAGTGAATCGCGCGGGCACTGTGTGAAGCAGGCACCGTGTGAAGGGTCCGATTGAACTTCTTGGATTTCTAAACCAGGGCAGTTTTCCCACGCAAGAAAGAAACACTTGTGTGAATCAGACCCTTCACACAGTGCCCTGCCAGGCTCATGTGAAGCGAGCATCACTCGCCTCTGCCACAGATGAACTATAAATGCCGCACGGGAAATAACAGTCTGTCTGAAGAGCTCCATAGCCTTCAACATTATTTTAGAACGCTCATCAACGCGTGTTTTAGCAGTGCATGTGGCAGTTGCCAAGCGGGAATCTAGCCGCTCATGCACCATGTGAAGGGTCTGATTCAATTTAATTAATTTATAAACCGGGTGGTCTTCCCACGCAGAAAAAAACGCTTGTGTGAAGCGAGCCTTCAACAAGAAAAATACTTTAAAGTAATCATTAGCAATAATCTCTGAGGGCCGTATTCTTAGTTCCTTCGGGTCCCGAAGATAACCAAATGTTCCCGCCCTGCATATTCACCAATTGGCAAGCGAGTACCGTATGGTACTCGCTTGCAATTGGTGAATATGCGGCCAGGAGGCGGGAACATTTGAATATCTTCGGGACCCGAAGGAACTAAGAATACGGCCCTAAATAAGTGATCAGTGCACAGCTGTAAGCAAGAAAGTGAATATGATAAGTCTAATTTCAAGAAATTTTTAGCACAAATCACCAGAAGTAATGAAGACTTTATACAGCATTTGTGAGGTCACATCTAGAATACGCAATTCAATTCTAGTCACCGAACTACATTAAAGACTGGATAGGGTACAGAGAAGAGTGACAAAACACATTCCTACATTAAGTAAATTATCATACGAAGAACGATTAAAACAGTTAGACATGTTCCTTATACACAAATGAAGAATTAGGGGAGATATGATTGAAGTCTTCAAAATTCTAAACAATTTAGATAAGAATAATTCAGAAATAATTTTTGAGATGAATGATGCGATATTGATAAGAAGTAACAACATGAAATTAAAGTATTAATATGCAACACAATTACTCATGTCATACTAAATTGTTAGTAGTTGATCAATGGAACAGACTACCAGCAAAAGAAGTTAACTAAAAAACCATAGATAGTTTCAAGTCCTGATTAGATATATATATATCAGTGAAACCAGTTTTTATTAACAAATCAATTGATTTAATGCTATGAGCTTTTTATGTACATAATTGTATGAAATTAACCTTGCTGTCTTACAGATGAGAAGTCTAGTAACAACACAGTGTTACTGTTAATCAAGCTATTCCCATCCGAAGATGTACCAACATTAGTGATAGTCCATCATACATCCTCATAACCATAGATGCTAACCTCTTTCACCTTCTGTACATTCTTTAGAGAGGCGAAATCGCTGTCTAAATTCCTCTTCTTAGTACACTTGAAGGGATCCTATCTGTGATGGAAATGTTATAATGGTCTGGCAGCAAATTCCTCCCACTGCCAGGTCTTCATGGTCACCAAATTCATCATAGTTTTTTTTTTATTATTTTTTTATTAAAAGGGTAATAGCTAAGGGAAAACAGAAATAAGTAAAAAAAAAATCCCGCTTGTTAGCCATTCTGATAAGAAAAAATATATACAAGTATATCCTGATAAAGTAAACTAACGAAAATTAACTACATTATGTAATTGATAGAACCAAAATATATAAGCACTTGTATTATTTTCACAACCAAACTGACATCTTACATGTTAAAATACCAGCACTCAACATTCCAATAATTCTTAAATAAATTATGTTTATAACCAACTTACTGTAAACAGTACATAGATTGTGAAAATGATAGTATAAGCAGGTGTAACCTTGCATTTATAAATCTCAGCATAACACTAGTCAACTTGCTTGGCTTGAATCATGAGAGGAAAAGATACTACATAAGGATGAAAGAGGCTCAAAATTATTAAGAAGGGCTGTGCTTTAGTTCACACAAATTTTCATTATGCTATGATAAAAAAAAGGAGACTCCACAAATAGGGAGGGTTGATGGGGCTATTTTTTAACCATTCTCGAAAATATTTGGTTTAAGCAGCTTTACGTGAAATTTAGGGGTCACAATATATAAACACTCGGCTAGGTAGCCTAGAAAGAATTTATGTATGCCTAACTACCTAGCTGCCTTCTCACTATTACGTATATTATACTATTCTAGGATTAATATGCTATGGAAGGGTGCTTCTGTTCATAGTTCCTTAATAAATATACTACCAAGAATGAAGAATTATGTGCAACTTACCTTAGATCGCTGGAAATAACATTTACACCAGGGGCCGTATGCGTATAGTATAACGCAAGCCGCCAGGAACGCTTTCTCTTACATTAATCTGCTCCTAACACAACTGTATACCTATTCTAGGATTAATATGCTATGAAAGGGGGTGTCTGTTCATAGTTCCTTCATAAATATACTACTAATAATGCAGAAATACATGCATCTTACCTTAAAAAACTGAAAATAACTAGAATCATACGCCAAAGTTGAGAGTATTTCCGGCCGTTCGGTAGCGACTCCCGCAATGATTATGAGCCGAGCTCAGCCAATCACAACGCCGCGTTCCTCAAGCCGAGCGTGGCTGCATCGATATATATCGATATGGTCGGCTGATGCTCCAGAGCATCAGCCGAGGGGATTTGGACTGAGATTGGGGGGTTGTTTGTTTACATTTTGCAAGCCGACCAGGAGAAAGTAGCCGCAGAATCTTAGATTTCCACTGTCGGAGACGTTTAAGCTAATTTTCTTATCTGTCAGAGACTGAGGTTCACCCAGGAACAATGCACTAAGATCCTTTGAAGTTATAGAATAAGTAATTAAGACAGTGAAGTCAATACATTCGTATATATGATGAAGTAATAAGTTGTTTAATATCGCCGTCTCGGTAATAAGGAATTCGTCTTACAACAGATGGTCAAGAAACGCCCTATGACCCGACTATCTATTAATAACACAACATCTACTGTACCTAACTGTCTATATACATATAGAGGCGACATAAAATAACAAATTTGATAGGCACATACCTTAATTATATCTGACGTAAGTATTAACCTCGGGAGAAGACACTAATGTTATCTCCATATTATTCCTCAGCTACTTTCATTTTCAATTTTTACACAGTGGTCTCCCAAACCTGTACATACTTGTATTCATTAATGGATATGGGTTTGTGTCTTGAATGTTTGTTTATAATCTAAGATAATCTAATCTATTGTATTTACAAGTCAATAAATTTTTTTGGTTTTCTATCATGTTTACCTTAAAAGACATTATTTTCCAAGTAAATTACAACAATAATTTGATATGAATACTGAGATGGTTTGGACACCTGAAAAGACTGGGTGAGTTGCCAAGAATGATGTACAATGCTGGGATCACCTTCTGGGTAAGGTAATCCTTCAGATCACACTTAGATGATAAATATATGAAAAAATAAAGCTCATTAAATGTATTCGAAACTGCTGGTAAATCTACACAACTACTGCTAGGACGATATCAATAGAAATGTGAAGTCCTACATACTATACATAGTGTACTTAACACATTTGTGAAGGTTTCAGGTGGTGCTCGTCATTATAATCAAATGTAGGCCATAAGGTATCCGGTAAATTTTTTGAAATCAATTGCTCGAAAAATAATATCTCGAACAATCAATTGCTCGTAAGGTAGATTGCTCGAAAAAAGTTAGTTTAATGAATAATATCCAAAAATAAGATAAAGAAATACAACTTTATTATTGTTAATTGAACAGTTAAAATCAAGAACGGGTACATTTCTATTTAGGTTAGGTTATTATTTAGAGCAATTTACTGTTGAGCAATTGATAGTTTGAGAAATTATTTCTCGAGCAATTGATTTCGAGTAATTGACTTAGAGAAATTGACTTAGATTCAGGCTTTAATATGGCAATCCGGAAAAAAATCTAGAGTGAAATGCCTAACTTTTGGGTAATGAAAAGCTTATATAACCGAACCTAACCGAGCCAAACCGTACCCAACCAAACCTAATCTAACCATAATCTAATGTAACCTAACCATAACCAGTATTATTTTACATCTTCATTAGAATGCTCTAGAGAATTCAGGGTTGTATTTTTGCATTACCTGTTGCATTTTGAAAAGGTTTTCTTAATTAAAATTCCGTCGCAAATTCTTAGTTTGTGAGATATTCAATGTTTTCTGTGAGACCTCTTCGAAAAGTAAAGTTTAGTTTGGTTTGAACAAGGTTCTGTTATTTGTCAATGTAGGTTAAGGTTTGGTTAATTTAGGTTATGTTATGTTAGGTTCAGGTAAAGATTCGGAAGACGACCAGATTGTTTTTTGGACAAAGCAAATTTTTTCTGATAGATTTTGATGTGTTGTGAATTAATCTGATGTTTATTTGCTATGCCAGGTAATTTTTTTTCCCCAAGGTAAAAATTGCCACAAAAAAGTCAGATTAATTCAAAACCATCAAAATCAATAGGAGAAAAATTGCTTTAAGTAAACTTAATTAAACCTAAGCAAACCTAATTAAGCCTAACCTAACTAAATTTACCCTTACATAACCAAACCAGGTCAAGATTCGTAAGATGACCCACTCGATATCTCACTACCTTAGTAATGCACTGCAAATTCAACCTCAGATACTTGTTCAGATAGGTTAGGTTAGGTTTAATTAGGTTTGCTTTGGTTAAGTTAGGTTTGCTTAGGCTTACTTAAAGAAATTTGTTCTCTTATTGATTTTGATGATTTTGAATTAATCTGACTTTTGTGGCAATTTTTACCTTGGGGAAAAAAATGCATGGCATAACAAACAAACATCAGATTAATATAAAACATATCAAAATTTATCAGAAAAAAATAGTTTTGTCCAAAAAACAGACTGGGTCGTCTTTCGAATCTTTACCTAGGTTAATTTAGAAGCTATTAAATGTTCTCTATGACCAACAATAGGAAGTTGGACGCGTTGCAGACAATTTATTTCGGTGAAGATGTAAAATTCTACCCCATGACCTAACCTAACTTGAAAGATGCTTTACCAGCTAAGTAATGGTTAGCACCGCCTGAAACCTTTACAGATGTGTTAAGTACACTATGTATAGTATGTACTACTTCATATTTATATCGATATCGTCGAAGCAGTAGTTATGCAGAATTACCAATCTACTTACTGACAATCATTGTATTTTGTCTTCCCCCAAGAACCCCGCATTCCCACAGGTCCCCAGAATTGTTGGGGGTTGATTGGGATGTCTTATTAGATATGCATTTGCGACGAAAATGAATGTCAAAATCGTTCGAAATGGATCAATATTTATACGAAAAGTGTGTTATTTACATCCAAGTGCATTGGGAGGAACTAGAAATTTACCAGCCACACTATCATCTACGCAATATCACCACGCTCACAGGAGTTTACGGCTTCTTTTATTTCCTCACATCTTCTAGCCATCTAAATACTGCATTTACTGCAGCTATAATTGCTCCAGACTCTATTATATGTTAATCAGCAAGTTTTTTCCACGGCGATAAGGGTGCCCACGAAAAGGGTGCGCCGCCATCTTGGATCAGTCAGCTGATCATCACAACACGGTACCGCATCGACGTGCTTGGTGTCCTTTATCGTTCAGTTGCCGAACTCCCGCCTTGTGTTTGCTGCTGCGCTGGTGGCTTCCGTTCTTCATCGACAAATAAGTTCTTCACCAAATCTAACTGTTGTATTTCAATGTTTTGGAGCATCTTCAAGCTATATCAGTATTTTTTCAATTAAATGATTTAGTGTCTTTCAGATATCTGAAGTCTCTTAATTGGAAAATAACGATAAATATTAACAACAAATTCTGATGATGGCCAAGCGTCGGGCGGGGGTAGCCGCCCGGCGATTTTACCCGGCGGTTCCAATATTGTGCGTAAATTACAACGACTTACAATACCGCGACCCGGCGCGACGGTTGGTACGAAATGACTAGGAATACGGCCATAAGTGTAATGTAGGCCTCTGCCCAGAATGTTTCCCAAAATACCACAAGGGACTCAAATTGCATTGAACAAAGTCACCTCTATCCCCTACTATACTGCAAACATTCAGATTAAAAAGGAAAATATATTTTATTGGACTGATATATGGGAGTAATTTTTGCAAAGATTTTTGTAGTGCTTGAAGTTTACTTTTCTATTAATATATGTACAGAACAACTCACTATTATTAAAATGATGTATAATTTTACATATCTATCATTAATATAATGTAATAAATCAATAAATTAAATGATCCTCCCAGATGTCAAGAAAATAGATTTGGAGCATTTTGTTTTTAGCATCAACAAACCGTTTACAATGGCCGGCATGCGTACGAAGTGGCGTTTCTGCCATGAAGCGTTGACTGGTGAAATGAAGATGAAAATGATGTTAAAGGTGCATGATTTTGTTGAGAACTATCATTTTATGTTTGGTTCACCTCGCATCCTTCCAGTTACAACAGTGTACTTAAATCAAATCAGACCAATAGTGCATGTTCAGCGTAAGTATTGACGCTTCATTGTCAATGCTAATGAATGGTTTGGTTCCACTGCAGCAGAGGCTCCAGATTATGTCTACGCGATTCTGGTCTCTGGAAATCAGACTGAAATGTTTTGCTACAGTCTTTCTTACCTCGCGATATTTGTGATTCATTTAATAACTCCATCAGCTCAGGTAGATTAAGCCTAAGAGTTCAGGTTCCCAAGTATGAATATGTGCATGATGCGTAACCGGGTTTGTATAAATAAATAATAGATAAAATAAACAAACAAATAAATAAAAAAAAAGTATATTTAACAAATGAATTAAATGTTTCAATTAAAAATATAAATGGCCGCATAGCCTATAAAATGGCTGATGGCTAAAAAAAAAAAAGGAAAAAAAAAACTTTCTTGATCCTTAGCTGAGGTGGAAACAAGTGTGTAAATAAATATATCTTTAATTCTTTCCTCAGGTCTTTGGTGAATATTTTGCAACAATCATTGTCGAGAGAATTGAACGTTAATTCACCTGCAACCGAATACTACAAAGGATCTTTAGTAACTATCTTGTGCTTGCCTTCAGTTTCTACACTTTATCTTTATTCTCATAATTGTTTTTTGTTTACTGCTCTTGGGAGCAGAACCACAACATCATGCTGGAACAAAACAAACCTAACAACCAAACCAGACGAGACGATGAATAACTATTTGATAAACAGGAACAAATATCCTGAACCAGGAAAAGGCCAGGTCAAACAACCTATAAAGGCGAACTGTTAATCCTGGCGGAGTTTAGAGAGCAGGCGAGCCAACCAAAAAGTGCAGGAGGCAAGTGGGACAGACATGCGTTCAGTTTGACTGTCCGCACACTACTATCGGTTTGGTAAGTTAGGCGGTGGCGCGGTAGCCGCACTAAGTAGAGTTGCCAGGTCCTTCAATATATTCTTGACATCCGTACTCATGATTTATAGCATTTTTGGGCATAATATTTTAAGAAATGACAATTTCTATGATATTCATCAAAGGAAACTGAAAAGCTTGGAAATGTCGAAACTTAAGTTCATTTATTGAAGAATAAAACTGAAACCACGGTAAGCTAGTTGCTCCTCGCGGAAGAGCGTCCCTGCATCTCTCCCCAGCCACACACACACACACACTAAAGAAAACAAGATAATTCCATAATGGAATTCCCATAATGGAATATCGAGAAGTAAAATGCAATAAAGAAATAGTTGAAGTAAAACAACACAGCGTGTGGGTGTTTTAGGCGTGTTATTTAAGTGTTTTAGGTACTTTATTGTATTACTACAGTACTATATCAACTTATAAGAACTTGTGCATTGTTTGGGAAGGTTAGCAATCAAATAAGTAATAGATAAATAACGTTTATAGTAAAGTAATAGATAAATAACGTTTATAGTAATTATAAGTGCATTATCTATCTCCCACTTCTTGTGTGGGCTGGGGACGCTTGTTTTTATTCAATGGAAATATGTCTTTTTTTTCCGTCCTTTACGATATTATCAGAAGGCTGAAGAAGATCCTAACGAGAGGAAAATTTGTTTCTTTTACATAATTCGTGATAAAATTAGTTGTGATAAGGAAACAATAGCCTATATTTACTTGTGACCACAATACAAAAAAAACAAATATCTACACTCATTTTTCTTATTTCTTATATTTACCCAGCAGGGTATTAGTATTAACTGCATGTAAATCTACCAATATATTGATGTGATATAATTATATTGTAGGACAATGACAGTTTTCCAATTAACTAGAAGTACTGCAAGTACAAATATTAATGTAATACTTTTCTAAGGATATACTGTATTATGAAATAAAAAGATGTATGTACAGTACACTGTAGCATTTTGAAAGGAACATTTACTCTCCCATATTGGCCAGTTAATATAAGGTACAATATTGCAGTTTGTGTAACTGCAAAATTGCGTTGTATTAAAGGGGATAACATCAGCACTGAATATGAGATAAACACTGGACACTAAGAAAATACAATACTGTATCAGTAACTAAAGAGGAGAGAAAAAAGAAAAAAAAGCATTATCACATTCCGGAGAAATAAGATGATTTTTTTTTAGATGAGTAATGAGAGTAAAATAATAAATTTTTCAATGATAGGCTGTTGTTAAACATGGACATAAGAAATTAACTCGCCTCTCCCTATACTAACTTTCCAATATTATAAAATAACGTTTACCAGTATATATTTTTATCTTTTAACTTTTAAAGCTATAGGCTATAAACAAACTTCAGAATGAGTAAATTGTCACTACCAATATTTAAGACTTTGGTTTATTATTAATTGTTCTTAACTGCATAAATTGATAGATAAGTAGATGATGATGTGCATATTTTAATTACTTGAGATAAATAGATAATATATCTCAAGTAATTAAAAGATGCACATCAAAGTATAAAGTAAAAGTGGAGAAAAGTTATAATAGCTTAGTGGCTTCCTCATCTACTTATCTATCAATTTATGCAGTTGAAAGCAATTCATAATAAAACAAAGTCTTAAATATTGGTAGTGACAATTTGCTCATTCTGAAGTTTGTCTATAGCCTATAGCTTTAAAAGTTAGGCTATGCTCCAATGACAGAGATAAAAATATATACTGGCAAACGTTATTTACTTTATAATATTGAAAAGTTAGTATAACACAGATAAAACAGTATAGGCTACACAACTGTCATATGATATCTGTGTTTTAACACTGATATTTTGTTTGTATATACAATCATATAATGGTAAATCACTCTAGCCTACACTGCCTTTTCCTTCGCCGTTTGGTCGCACTAATTCTTATTAATTTATACTACATTATATTTAATTTTATGCTAAATAGAATAAAACATTACTTAAGAATATTTCTCAAATAGTATATTACAATTAACATCCATGATTAAAGCCATAAAGTTCACATTTATCTCCTCTGGTAAACCATCAAATATTGTGAAATAAATGTTGATTAACTCCTTATATGGGAACGATAACATGACACTGGTAAGACAATATACACTTTTCATCAGATATTTGTGCTTTACTATAATATTTTGATTATTTCCCTTCGCTGTAGTCGGATCCCTTGGTCATATCAGTAATCATGACTTTATACAATAAAAACACCATATGGCACTAAGATTTCTTGTGCTAAAAAGTATAAAAAGGGATTAAATATTTGTGTGATAGTGTCAGAAAGACCCAGGCAAAGTTCCATCTCCCCCAACCGTTCTCCTCCTGTGTCACCAGGGAGTCAGAGCCTAAGGGGATTTCAGACACCACCACCTATGTTGTGGCAGTCTCCCCGCTGAGCACATAGCCAAGCTGGTTGTGTGTTCCTTCCAATCTGATTGTTATACCATAAGCTCTATATCAAGATCCTCACTGTAAACGTTTATGAGTGTATCTTTTAATGACCGGTTTGCTAACCCGAGACAGTAATAAAACTAAAATTCTGTACCAAGAAACGAACCCTTCAAAAGTAACCAACTAAATTTTGGGTATTTTTTAAGTACCTACTATTTCCTACAAGCTTTCACAATCAAAGTATTACTAAACTTCTTAAGAGCTGCTCCTTACCCAAGATGATGACAATGCAGTAGAAGATTATGTCAAATATGCTGTTAGGTTGGTTGAAAATGTGGTCTTCACCAAACAGCTGCCCAATGAGGCCAGGCCCCCGGTCATACCTGCACAAGAGTTAAAATAATTAGCTAATCACTGTATGGGTACCATGAATTAAGGGGAGAATTGAAATATCTTCGGCAGGGCAGAGAGTGAAAATATTTTTTCATCAATACATCTGCCTACTAGGATTATAAAACTAAAAGTCGTTTCAGAAATGGCAACATTCCACAAACTATCTAGTAGATGGCTGTGGCTCCCCTTTCTCCATGTCACTAATCTATTACCAAACAGTAGCACTGCCCCTTTCAACCCTATGTATGCTTGCCTTATTCACAACATTTGTTTCACAATATGAAGGTACCCTAAAATTTCTTTGCCTACCAGACCACAAAATAAACTTGCCTCGAAACTGTACACTTAAATATATATATATATATATATATATATATATATATATATATATATATATATATATATATATATATATATATATATATAAATAAACATTAGAGTCCACAACATGTCCATGGCAGTTACATCTTTCAAAGACAAGTATGTGATCAGTAATCACTGACCAATACTAGTGTATGCAGTGCTCAATGCAGTTTTATCTACGTACCGACACTATACAGCTGCTACAGGACTTCATTATGAAGTAAATTATATAAAAAAAACTACTTCATGACTTATTTATTCCCAAAAATTAAGACGTCAAATATGCCATTAGTACGCATTCATTACTCTTTCACACCATCATCGTTACCATCACCATTACTACTATCAGCACCACTACCATATATCACACTCCATCACTATTACTAACACAATCACCATAGCTATGATCAGTCATGGACAAGCTAATTACACATAAAGGGCGAAGTAAGTCTGCTTTTATCTCAAAACCCGCCAAATCTTGTAGGTTCACTTAAACCAATAGAAGAGAAGACTCATCAATGA
This sequence comes from Metacarcinus magister, assembly GCA_029783475.1. Taxonomy (NCBI): domain Eukaryota; kingdom Metazoa; phylum Arthropoda; class Malacostraca; order Decapoda; family Cancridae; genus Metacarcinus; species Metacarcinus magister. The sequence continues at coordinate 11,543 of JAPQNM010002216.1, read as the reverse complement.
TAATACATTCATTATCACCATTATCATTAGTTATCACTATCATCACTTGATATCATAATTTAGAATATTAACCAAATGTATAAATAACATTACTAGCGACTGATATTTCCACCAACAAATTTAATCAGACCATCGCCAACATCGCCGTCATGAATAGCGTGTGTGTGCGTGTGTGTGTGTGTGTGTGTATGTGTGTGTGTGTGTACTGTCCTCCACGGGTGAGTGTCACACACACACACACACACACACACACACACACACACACACACACACACACACACACGCACACGCACACGCACACACACATAATAGTAGCAATAATAATAATAATAATAATAATAATGATAATAATGCCATCACCACTATCACTACCAAAATTAACATCACCCGTATGCTACCTACATATCACTTCACAGTTGCACGTCTTACCTTAAGAAGAAGCGTAGTGTGCAGCACTGAACCTCACTCCAGGAAGGTTTTGGAGGAAGTGAACTGAATTCGTCGCAGAGGGCAGTAGCAGCAAAAGACAGTATGTTTCTCGTTTAATACACGTTAGCTACAGGACGCGAAATCACGCCATCAGGGACAGGAACTGGACGTCTCCATTACATGTACTGCTGCGTCTGTTTCTCGTTTAATACACGTTACACTTACACTTAGTTACACTTAGTAGATTTTCGTCAGTTAGTGACGCAGCTGAGCTGGAGCTCCACTGTGGCCAGGTGACACCCACTCCTCCATGGTCCACTCAACAAGGCGGTTGGAGTTCTGTCTGGGGTATCCTGGTGTAGGTGGCTGATCAGGTATTTTAGCCAACCACTTGTCCAAGTGTGTCTTGAAGGTGTCTGTAGCCACCCCTACCAAGTTTCGTAATGTGGTTGGGATGCTATTGAACACTCGCATCCCGTCGTAGGTGAAAATGTGGTGTATGATGGACCTGATCCTTTGTGATGATCCCGGTGTGGTCCTCACATAGCACAGCCTCCCTCGCCTAGGGTGTTGTGTGGCCACAATGCCAACATTTGGGACCTTTTGTTCCAGGATCTTCCAGACGTAGATGATGATGTATCTTTCCCTGCGTCTCTGGAGTGAGTACAGCCGCAGTTCCCCGAGTCTTTCCCAGTAGTTCAGATGTTGGACCCCTTGTATCTTGCTGGTAAATGTTCTCTGGGGGGCCTCAACCTCTGAGATCTCTGATAACTTCTGGGGAGACCAGAGCTGGCAGTTGTACTCCAGTCTTGGTAGGACGAGTGCCTTCCACAGGGTCAGTATACACCTCTCACTCCTTGTCTGGAAGGTCCTCAGGATCCAGCCTGCCAGTTGTCTTGCAGTTGCTGTTGTCTGCTTGATGTGGTGGGAGAATGTGGCATCCTGGCACATATGTACACCCAGGTCCTTCACTATATCGTGTGCTGTCAGTTCCCGCCCCTCACAATTGTAGCTCGTCTGCCTCTTGAGTCCTTTAAGGTTGCCATATATCAGGAGCTCGTTCTTGTCTGCATTTAGGGCCATGTTGTTGTTTCTTGTCCACCTTAATATTGTGTCCAGGTCCTCTTGTAGAAGGTGGGTATCCTCCACTGAGCAGATTTTCTTTGCGATCCTGGTATCGTCTGCAAATGTGGTGACTGTTGAGTGCTGAATGCCTCTGTCGATGTCACCTATCATTATGATGAAGAGGAGGGGGCCAAAAACTGAGCCTTGAGGTACACCACTGATGACCCTGCTCTCCTCTGATAGGGTTCCCTGGATGTTAACCCTTTGCTTCCTGTTTGACAGGAAGCTGTGCAGCCATTTTCCGAGTTCTCTACTAATTCCCAGGGCTTTGATCTTGTGCAGGAGAATCCCGTGGTCAACCTTATTAAATGCTTTTGCAAAGTCGAGGTATATTACGTCGATGTTTTCCCCATCTTGAGTGTCGTGCAGGATTTTGTCGTAGTGTGTGAGCAACTGTGAGAGGCAGGAGCGACCCTTTCTAAAGCTGTGTTGCCCGTCATTTAGTGCCCTTGTGTCTTCTAAGTGTGCAACCATCTTTGAACTTATGATTCTTTCAGCGATCTTAATGATGTGTGAGGTTAACACCACTGGCCTGTAATTTTTTGGTGTGCCCCTGCTTCCCCCTTTGTGGATCGGTATGACAATGCCTTGTTTCAGGGCCTGAGGTACACGTCCAGTTTTTAGTGATTTGTCCCATAGAATTTTTAAGGGAAGGGCAAGCTGATGTTTGCAGTTCTTCAACAGCTGGGTGTAGAAGCCATCCGGTCCTGCTGCAGCATTTGGGGAGATTTTGTCAATAGCGGCCACAATGTCTTCAGATGAGACTTCCACTTGAGAGAGCTGGTGTGGTCCTGCCTGTTGTTCACTGAAGAAAGTCCCGGGATCTGTGATTATCCTCTCTTCATCTGGTAGGCAAAAGACTCCTTCATACTGTGATTTGAGTAACTCCGCCATCTCTTTGGGGTCGTTGGTGAGATCTCCGTCGTGTTTCGTTAGTGGACCTATGTTTGGATTACTTTTGAGCTTCGTGTTTGCATATGCATAGAAAAATTTGCTGTTCACCTGAATATTTGAGACTGCTTGTAGCTCTTTACGGTCTCTCTGATCTTTGTGTGACTGGAGCAGTTTACTTTCTATTTCTTCCAGTTGTTTCTGTAGTTTATCCATGGAGGGTGCATGACTTGTCCTTCTAAGCCTGGCGTTGGCCCTGGTCCTCTTCCTCATTTGGATGCGCCTGTCCCTGGGAATGATTTTTTTCCGTCTCTTGTTTTGTGGCTTGGGTGGTACGGTGTTAATACAGATTTCAAGACACTGCTTCAAGAAGGCATCTAAGGTGTGATCCACACTGCTGTCTTGGCTTGGAAGAGTGCTACCCAATCTGCTTCATGAAGGTCTGATCTGATTTTGTCCCAGTTATGTGCTTGTGGTAGAAATTTAATTTGCTGAGAGAGGTGCAAGGAGCATCTGGGACTGTGGGACTTAAGTGAGAGGCTGTGTGGGTTGATGCAAGGCTTGTTTGTCCTGACTTTGATGAGATTGTAATCAGACATCTGTGTTTTTATGTTTTCATATGAATGCACTAAGTTGAAGTTGTTACTGATCAGCAAGTCTAGGGTATTAAGTCCCCTTGTTGGTTCTTCAATGAACTGCTTTAGATATACTGTGTTGATGATGTCCAACAGTTCCTCTGCTTTCTGCTTTTCATCCCTGGATCCAATTGTTATGTGCATCGACGTCCATGTTATACCGGGTAGGTTAAAGTCCCCTGTTAGTATGACCTCGATGGAGTTAGTTGGGAGGTTTCCTAGCAGAGAGCGTACCTTTGTTGTGGCCTCCTTGAAGATATCTAGTGTGGTGTTAGGAGGACGATACATAATGATAATGGCTAGGTCCATCTTACTCAGATACACTGCTAATAGTTCTGTGGTACCATTAGAGAAGGAGATAAGTGTTTGTGCATTTGCAGCTATATCCTCCCTCAGGTAAAGTGCTACTCCCCCGTGACTTTTGTCTTTCCTGTCGGCTCTGAAGAGTGTGAATTTGTGCATCTGGATTTCTGCATCCAGATGATTTTTGTTGAGATGGGTTTCTGTCAGAGCCACAAAGAATATATTAAACTCCTCAATCATTTCTTCTAACATAGGGACCTTACATTGATTATTTTGTGGGTAAAGTCCTCGAATGTTACCCATGTAGAAGGAGGCTAGTGGCAGCCGCATCTCCCCCGGTGTTTTGTTTCTGCCTCTTCGGACTGAGTCAGAAACCTCTCCGTTAATCTCTGGCTCTGCTTCTCGATCTCCAGTAGCCGTTGCATGATAATTTCTAAAAAAGTTGATCGTTAGGTACAGGACGCGAAATCACGCCATCAGGGACAGGAACTGGAGGTGTCCATTACATGTACTACTGCGTCTGTTTCTCGTTTAATACACGTTAGCTACAGGATGCAAAATCACGCCATCAGGGACAGGAACTGGACGTGTCCATTACGCGTACTACTGCGGCTGCCTCAGACTTCCTGTCACCAGCAAATTCAAGTCTTATAAGCAACCCATCACTCCTAATGGAGCTCGGTGGTACAGTGGTCTAGCGCTCGGGTGAGCGAGCCTAGGTCCCAGGTTCGAATCCCCGATATTCTCTGACCACTTTCCATTCTTTGATATCACAGCCAAGTGGCCAAAGACTACCCAAATTGCTGCCATACTGTCCTCAGACGGGACTTACAACGTTATATGCATCTGAGGCTGTAGCAGCGATTAGCCTCGCACGTTCTCACGTTCTCAACATATTCAAGAGAGAACGTAAACATTTGAGGCGTCACTATAAAAATCTGATAACCTACGTCAAATAACAGGCGAGGCAAGTCCATCTGTGCTTCCATAAGCCTACTGGCGCCAACGGTTAATGATATATATAAAAAAAATTTTAAAAACCTTCCAATTTTATAATTACAATGAAATTACAAATTACTTCATCCTTTAATTGATTACGATTACAATTACAATTACTCCAATCCTGGCTGAGAGGGAGAGAAAAATGGATGCAGACACCAAAGGACACCTAACTTCTTGGAAGCTGATTTAGCAAGAGTAGAGATATGAAATTGCCAGTTTAGATTTTTAGTAAAGAATAGACCGAGTGTGTTTAGATGAATTTTGTTAGAGAGTGACATTGAAGGACATTGAGGACAGTATGGCAGCAATTTGGGTAGTCTTTAGCCATTTAGCCTAACCTAACCTAACCCGGAAACCTAGGCTCCCACGCCCGAACGCTGACCACTGCACCACCGCCTCCCCATAATTTTACACTCCACCTTGTTTAGTTACATATTACTTGAGTGCAAATTAATATCTTGTTATTTGTAGTACTTATATAGCATATTTATTGAGACTATCTCAGTCTCCAGTAATTTTTTTCAATTAATAATAAGTACTTGTATTGTTATGACTGGCTCAGTCTAAAAATTCAAGTACCGACCTAGGGAATGTAGCGAACAGGTGTCATAATATCCCCCCCTAATAATAATAAAATAGTTAGCCCAATAATTTAAAAGAAGAAAATGGGAAGCCTCAAAATTGCGGCAGAGTTTTGTTTACAGCGCCTAGCGTCAGACCGTCAGGTGAGTTTTTCGATTTTTTCGATGCCTGATGTTATATTTCGCGTATCTTATATAGTGTTTCGTGACCGCGAAAGTGTGCTGATTTCCGTGGTATGACTGTTATTAGTGACAACTATGTATCTACCATGATATTTGCTGAAAAATTATGCAGTCCAGCCATTTCTTAGTTCTTCATAGCTGATTACGTTTCGTAAGCACATCGGGGGTATATCGAACGGGGGTATATCAAACTGTTCGATCTACCTCCTATTTAAATCGCACTTAAATGCCCACTCATCCCAAAAACTATGTATCCAAACACTATAAAATGTACTTGGTTTTATACAAGCCTCCAATACATACTATACAATATGGAATTATGTTTGTGAATTCATTACAATCTAGTTTAATTTGTTGTGATTGGATATGAAGGGGTTTTTTTTTGACATCTAAACAGTATTTCCAAGAGTTTGAAGACATTTATAATGAACGTAAAGGGCATTAAGTATTTTAAGAAGAGTTTCAGCTCTTTTTACCGAAAGTGTGTGATAAAATTATTTTCCTTATAAATATTTTCACGGGGGTGGTCCGAACAGTATCAAGCAGAACTGTTTCGGTGCACCCTCTATACATTCATTCACATTTAATTTTTTGTACACACTTTTTGCAAAAAACAAAGTCATATATGTCTTTCACAGCTAGGCTATGCCAGCATGCCTCTGAAGTTTGTGCCAAAAGGATTGCGGCAGACTGACCGAACATCCCTGGAAGAAGCCTTCAACCACCGGGTCAAGACGGGGTGCAGCATCCGAGAAGCCTGCAATCAGTACAATGCGAAGATCACAACACTTCATGTAAGCAAAAAGGTTTGGTTAGGTTAAATTAATAGTTCATGCCTCACACTACTTTATAAGCTACTACATAGCCTAGGCCTACAAAGCTAAATCAACAATAATACACTCTTTTCATTGGTTTGCGAATGTTCTGACTTTAATCTTGCACCATTACGCTCCTATTTGCTAGCCATCCTGATTTATCTGTCATCATCATCATCATCATAGGCCTAATCTCTATAGCTTAGATGTGGAATTAGGTTGACTTAAATCCTTTTTAATTAGGCCTTTAACCTGTCCAGTACCAGGGTTTTTTACTTTGCATAAATAGATTCTCCATGTCCATGTATTTCATAACAGGTTTTGGAACACCGGACGCAGTACTAGCATCGGTGGTAGGCCTACTGGTTAGGTTAGGTAACTGGAAGGGTTAATTATAAAATTTGCTTTATATTAGCTTTCATAGTAGGCCTATGTGGGTTACTAATGGTATTTTTTCTTCATTGCAGGATGCCTTCAAGCGTTCGAAGGAGCTGTCAAATGAACGGACCTTTGTCTCACCTAAGGATAATGCTCACAAGGTATTCTCAGCCGAGGAAGAGAAACTACTTGCTACTTACA